>JAOEHY010010158.1:0-17155 GCA_025447955.1 Psilopsiagon aurifrons
AGGGATGGGGCAGCCACAGCTTCTCTGGGCACCCTGTGCCAGTGCCTCAGCACCCTCACAGGGAAGAGCTTCTTTCTTATCTCCAACCTGAACTTCCCGTGTTTCAGTTTGAACCCATCACCCCTTGTTCTATCACTGCAGTCCCTAATGAAGAGTCCCTCTCCAGCATCCTTGTAGCCCCCTTCAGACACTGGAGCTGCTCTGAGGTCTCTATGCAGCTTCTCTTCTCCATGCTCAAGAGCCCCAGTGTTCTCAGCCTGTCTCCATACGGGAGATGCTCCAGCCCTGATCATCCTCATGGCCTCCTCTGGACTTGCTCCAACAGCTCCGTGTCCTTCTTATATTCAAGACACCAGAACTGTATAGATATAATGTGTATGTCTTACTGCCTGCCTTCACAGAGAGATGCAATGTGTTCTCATGTCTCCACTGTGTGTCTTTAGTGGAGTTTGGGATAGGTGTTCTCCCATAAGAAACCAAAGTTGGGGCTGGAATCATGTCAAAGCATTTAGTTATGTTCGGTTTGTTTGTTTCTCTGGTCGGCTGTTTTGGGAAGTGCCTAAGCAATTTGGCTGCAACTTTCTGCAGAATATAAATGACAAAAGCTCAGCCTGAAGCAGACATGGGTGTGGAAAACTTGGCAACATTGGAAGGAACTGAAAATGAGCTTTCCAGAGGGATGTGCTGGGGAGTTCGGGTGTTACCAGCTCCCTCCAGTGCTGGAAATGATCCTCCTTTTCACTATCAGAGCAGCATCTTAAAACACTTTGACAGTACCTTGGGCTCTCTTCTAATCAGACTGCCTTGACATCATCCTCTTGTGGACGATAACATGTAAACTGGTTTACACCACCGTGGGTAATTGATCCCTTGAATACATCACACGCTTTAGATACTGACATTGCGGGAGGGTGTTCACCAACTCAGTGACGTGAGCTGCCTCCTCCTAGGAGTGTGTTTTTCCTCTTTGCTCAGACCCGCACTCTTAGAACTGAAGCCGTCACTATTGCTCTTGGTTATTTGTAATACTAGAAGGAAAAAAAAAACTCTTAAAGGGTATTTTGGAACTCTTTTCTCTTCCAGTTCGTACCTTCAATAAAGATGTGAATGCTTCTAGTTGGCTCCAGTGCAAAGCCAAGTCTGTCTGAGCTAAAAGTCGAGAGAAGGCTAAATAAAATCATGGAAGGATGAAGCAAAGCTCTGGGAATGCTGTGAATGGGCATTGCAGCTGCAGTGCTGCAAAGGTTTGGGCTCCCAAATACTCATGCCAGGAAAGGACATTTGTAGGTCTGCTCTGGATGCAGGAGGTATTTGGGCTTGGAAATCATAGAATCCCAGACTGATCAGGTTGGAAGGGACCTTAAAGCTCCTCCAGCTCCAACCCCTGCCATGGGCAGGGACACCTTCCATAGAGCAGCTTGCTACAAGCCCTGTGTCCAACCTGGCCTTGAGCACTGCCAGGGATGGGGCAGGCACAGCTTCATTGGGCACCCTGTGCCAGCTCCTCAGCACCCTCCCAGGGAAGATCTTGTGCCCTATCTTGGTTTGGTAGTTCTCCATTGGAACCTTTCCACATCATTCCTGAACTGGGAAGCCAGTTTCTTAACCCAGCTATGCCAGAGGAAACTTGCAATTGAGCACAGCAATCACTGCCTGTGATTCAGGCAGCAGGTTTGGTGTCCAGTAGTGGATGCACCTATCTCTATAAAACCAATTTGGCCTAATTAAACTGTGGCAGTGATAGGATTTACCTAAATAAAGATGGAGATTTGGCCTTCCAACTTATAAAGACTTAAGGGAATATTATGCGATTGAAATGGGCTTTAGAAAGACAAGGAAAATTATAGCCTGACATGTACTGCTGCAGGCTTAACCTTTCTCTGTGAAGCTGAACATGCAAAGAGCTTCTTGTGGCTCTGAAATTTAGGTAAATGTCTTCTTTTTTTAATTCATTGCTTCACCTTTTTTGATGTCTACATTTAATTGAATTACACTTCAGCTCTTCAGTGTGCGAGTGATGTACTGCAACGGGAAGCTCAGCATTGATTGATTAATGGAGGATGTGGGAGATGCTGCATTTGGGAACCTGGCTGTGTTCCCTCTGGAGAAAGACTACAAATACAAGTCTCTGTAGCAAATACTTTGTTCCTTAGTCATGGAGAAGGCTCATGTGCTTCATAACTGCCATGGAAACAGTGTTTTAAAACAGTCATTTGCACATCAAGTGAAGACCTAACACATCAGAGAGCCACTTGAAGGGACATCAGAGCAAAAACTTAAATGTACTGAAGCTGAGCTAAGGAAGCTTTTATTGGTGTCATAAGCAAAGACTTCAGAGGAGCCCTCTTCTCTTTCTTCCGTCTTTTTTAGTTATAGCATGTCTGAATCCCTCCAGATCCCTTTTGTTATGACTCTTTGAGTCCTTAAGCAGAACCTGGATGATAGCCATGTTTGGACCCAAGGATTTATTCTGTAGATGCTATGTGAAAGCATTACTCCTGAACAGAATAGATGGAGCGGTTGCCAGGCCAGAGTTTGTGGCTGATGAATGATGGTGGATTTGAGTAGTGGGGGGGAGATTGAGTCTTCAGTATGCTCACACACAGCATTTAGTCTGTTGTAACCAAAGAAAGGCAATGAAAAACCCGGGTGCTCACCTTGGTCTGTTCATTGGATGAGCTAATGAGTGGGGTTGAGGAAGGCCAGTGGGACCTGAGCCCCACATCTACTGTGAGGGTGCTGAGGCGCTGGCACAGGGTGCCCAGAGAAGCTGTGGCTGCCCCATCCCTGGCAGTGTTGAAGGCCAGGTTGGACACAGGGCTTGGAGCAAGCTGCTCTATGGAAGGTGTCCCTGCCCTTGGAAGGGGAATGGGACTGGATGAGCTTTATGGTCCCTTCCAATCCAAACCAGTCCTGCTGCATCATCCATCCTGTCCTTGCTGTACCAGAGGATTAGCATGGAGATGAAGTTAATCCCAATCCAAGTCAACCCAGTGGTGTTTTCTCTAAAAATCCAGTGGAAAAAGTTTAATCCAGGCCAGGTTTGAACTCTTACAAGTTGCAATAAAGGTTCTTGGGTTTGGCTGCCTCTCTCCTGGAGTGGTGGGGCTTGGGTGTCCTTCTGCATTTCTGGCCAGGGAAGCTAGTTGACCGAGTCTGTCTTGCATCTTGCTGTGGCTTTGTTGTAATCTGCTTTAATGTCTTTCTAATCCAACTCCAGAACAGTTTTACTGGGAAGTGTATTGCTATTTAAACGCAGATTTGACATTTGAGACCCAATGCTGGGCACAAAGGACAATTACTGCTGAGATACCTGGTGCTCCTATTCATAAAGCTTTTACTGCCCATTGGCTTCAAGGAAATGATGAGAGGCAGGATGATGAGCTGAGCCTGCCTTCTGAATATAGGGTTGGGAAACCTGGTAACTGAGAGTGGGGAGGATAAATAGAGGAGAGGAGGGAAGAAAAACCACTTTTAGAAGGAGGATGAAGCCTATTTCTTTGCCTGTGGTTTGGAGAGGTGGTGGATCCCAAACGCTAAGATGGGGAGTGAACGTGGGTTTCTCTGTTCCTAGAGCAGTGCTTTGACCACTAAGCCGTAGGAAAGGCATTTGGCTTCTGTGGTGTTCTGCTGGTAAGCTTTGAGGTGGCAACTGTTCTTACATGTGTGCAGGGAAACTGGGGAACTCACTGGTGAGGGACGGCTTAGAGGAACCAAAGAAGCTGTTTTGGAGATACATGCATTGAAGTTATACCTGTAGGATGTCATCTATGCTTAGGTATTGCTTTAACTCTGCCTAAATCCCTGCTCTGACCCTCCAGTGCATCAGGACATGGCTACTATCTCTTGCCGATGTTGGACCGCAAAGCCATTGAATGGTCCATCTCTTACTTAAAGCTTTAAGGTAAACACAAGGACCAGGAGAAGGGAACCCACTGAGCCGAAACCCCACAAGAGCATCCTTCAGGCTGGGCAGAAGAGCCCTTTTGGTCGGTTGAAAATGTGACCTCTCTACAACTGCGTGAGAGGAGGATGGAGCTGGGGTGTCTGGGCTCTGCTCCCAAGGAACAAGGGATGGGCCAAGAGGAACGGCCTCAGCTGCACCAGGGCAGGGTTAGATGGAGCTGAGGAGCAATTCCTGCCCCAAAGGGTGCTCAGCATTGGAACTGCCCAGGGCAGGGCTGGAGCCACCGTCCCTGGGAGTGTTTAAAACATAGATGTGGCCCTTAGGGACATGGTTTAGAGGTGGATTTGGTGGTGCTGGGAATGGTTGGACTTGGTGATCTTCAAGGTCTTTTCCAGCCTGTTTGTTTCTATGAGAAAGATGCATTTCCTCCAACCAGCCCTATTTGGGTAAAACCTGAACCCAATTCCTGACACTCTCCGCTCTTGCAGGATTGGACCTTCTCTACAGCCCACTGGAATAAGAAACACCATCTCCAATAAGTCCAAGAGGCTCAATTTCTTCCATCACTTTGTCCTTCCACAAAGAGTTTTCACCGTGAGGATGCAACACAGCTTTGCACAGCAATATTAACTTTCCTCCCCTGCCCTTGCCACCATCTCTGTATCGTATTTATTAGTCTAAAAGCTCAAAGGCCAGTGTTGGATCTGTTGTTTAGGCCTTGCATGGGGATGTTTTTCCTCTTGTTTAAAGGGAATATTTGTGGGAAAACTCAAGCCCTGAATCTGTATGGGGGTTTTATTGTTGTGTTATGGTAGTTTTTGCTTTTACCAACATATCCTTGTTGCTGTGTTTTGACAGTTTTGTCCAATTCCTCTTTGCAGGGTTAATTTACCATGAAGAATCAAAGCACAAACCCTGGCTTTTATTTCACAGTGGCTTCAGCTTTTTGCTGCCTATTCCTCCTCAGTAGAGTGGGAACAAAAAGACCCATTTTCAAAAGGTTTACCTAATCCTGGTGAAGTTGCTGTGGTGTTGAATCTCTTCTTAACCCGTCCTTCATGCTTCTCTTTCAGGTTTTTATATAACCGAATGGGATATTGGAGTGACTGGTCCATTCCTATACTTGTGACAACTGCTGCTGGCTTTACGTACGTTACAGTGTTATTGGTGAGTAGAAGGAAATGTCATTTCCTAGAGGATTTGGGCTTTGAACACGAACTTCTCAGTCCAACTCCAACTTGAGCAATTTTCCTTTCAGAAGTGATTTCTTTTTAAGTTGCATAAAATCAATGATGATCAGGAGCAAAGGCAGAGACCCTGATAGCAGTGGTGCAGTTGGGCTGAAATACAGCTCTTGTTCCCTTTAGTATGGTCCAGTTTCCACTCTGGGGTCTACAAGTCACAAGTGCAAGTTGTTTCCCCTCATTCCCTCATTGCAGCGTCCAGAGGGTGCTGGGACCTCCAAGGTGATGTCTGTTCGGGTAGCATCCTGGCATCTTGCCCCATACGGGCACTGATCCTCAAGGTGATGTCCATTCAAGTACCATGCTGGTACCTGGCCCCATTCAGGCACTGCTCCCTGCAGTACCAGGAGCTTTGGACCCATGGACCAGCATCCCAAATCCCTGCCTCTTGGAGGTCTAAGTCTTTTCCTCCACGTCCTTTGTTTTGTACAGGATCTGTTTGTGCAACTGAGCTAGATGGTGTCTCCTGGACCATGCTCATGCCAGCCCTGCTTTCTGTCCTGGCCTGTTTGGTTATTTTTATGGATGGTGATATGTTCCTAAAGGCTCAAAGCCTTAAAGGTTGTGATGTGGTGATGTCTAACTCTTAATTTCTTCCTCCCAGATACTAGCACTATGTCACATAGCTGTGGGACAGCAAATGAACCTGCATTGGCTTCACAAGGTAAATGGGCTCTTCTGAGCTTGGAAGTGAGTGGGATCTCTGTAAAACAGGAGTCTCAGGAGTATGAGGCACTCACTGTTATGGTCTTGAGAAGAGCAAATATTGTAGATGTCTTTGGTTCATGTGTCCTCATCTCAGAGCAAATTGCACAGTTGGATCAGTCAAAGCCTGTGGACAAAGACTTAGGTGAAGTGCTGACAGAGGGCTGCTTTTGGAGATGGATACACGCTGAGTCATTAGGTCAGCCTGACCTTTGTCTCAGCTCAGTGTGGCTCTCCATTAGGAACCTCTCTGGTGCTCCTTTCTGTGCTCAACCCAACTCTGGAAGAGGGGCTGACCAAATGTGAAGCTGTTGAGGATGTTCTTGGAGGAACTGAGTGGAAAAGCCTTGGGAGAAGAAGTAGGTGCTAAAACAGGGGGTGTGCACTGTGCAGGTTGTGGTTTGATGGAACCCAAGGAGGTCCTGAGTTGTGTGTAAAGCAGCTTGAAAAGCATTCCTGTGAGGTGTCCCTGCCCATGGCAGGGGGTTGGGACTGGATGATCTTAAGGTCCTCTCCAACCCAAACCATTCTCTGGTGCAGATCTGGTGTTAGGAGCACAGAAGGGGAGAGGAAGGGTATGTAGCGAGCTGCAGGGAGACACAGTGCCAAAGAAAACGGCTTGGCAGCATTCCATTGTAACTGACAATCTGCTATAAGAGGTAATTAATGGACCAGTCCTGAATGTGCTGATTACACAGCTCCTCCTGAAACTGCTTGTTCTGCACGTGACAAGGTCTTGCGGGATCAGAGCCTGAGCAGATGTACCAGCTCTGTCTGGTACACAGGGACAGGGAGAGCACAGACATCTCCACCCTCTCCTTTCTTTTGCCTGGAAACAATAGGAATTGTGCTTCCTCAGGAGGAGGGGATGCAAAGAGGGAGCAGGGACTGTCTGGAGAAGAAATTGCTGGTTCTTGAGCCTAACATATGTTTCCTCATTGGGAGAAATGGTATTTTTCAGACACTCTCCAGGTGGCGGGTGGGTTTGGATGAGTAAGTCCCGAAGAGCAATGTGTTGGTGGAGATCAGTTAGTTCTTGCCTACAGAAACCCACCTTTCCTTTCCTTCTTCTAAATAAGTCTACTTTCATCACAGCTCTCTCTTCCCTTCCCCACTCTTCCCTCTGCTTTCTAAGGAGGTTGAGATGAGAAACTGGAATATGTTAATATTCTTCCCTGCAACCCTGCTGAATTACCTTCAAATATAGAACAAAGTCTGTGGGAAAGGCTGGTATGTGCAAACCACACGATTCCTTCCAGTTTTCTCCTGTAATCCTGCAAAAAGAAGAGCTGAGGATTGAACCAAGTTGGAGAAGCATGAGCGAAACGAAGAAGTAAATAGGAGCTGATGGGAGGAGGAAATGATGGAATGGAGACAATTCTGTCCTGACACCTCTGTGCCTCGCAGGGCAGTGACACCAAGTGGAAGTAGGGCTGTGCTGAAGAAATCTGGTAGACAAAGTCTTCTGTTGCTGCTGAACTTGGAGTTTGGCTTTGGGGGGGGATATAAAATGGACTAAAAGTAGATTCAATACCGGTCGTGTGCTGGTGCTTATGATCTGGCATCTCCATGGCTGCCTCTGGACTCGCTCCAACAGCTCCCCGTCCCTCTTGTGCTGTTGCCCCAGAGCTGGATCAGGATTGCAGGGGGTGTTCTTATGAGTAGAGGGGGAGAATAGGGTCAGAATGTGGTTTGAATGCAGCCTTTTAGTTTGGGGGTCCTCTCCTTCCCATTGCAGCTGATCCCTTGGGCCCTTCTGCTGCCCCATGTGCTTTGTTCATGGGGGGCTCAGGATAAGCTACTGCTGTCCTTTGGACACCTCTTGTGTTGTTGGCAAGTCTGTTTGTGGGCATTTGGGAAAGGAACAGCAGGTATGAGCTGATGCTAAACTAGAAAGAGAATTCCTATCCTCATGTACAAAAGTGATTTCTGTAAATGTTGGGGATGGGAGGGGGTGGTTATTTGCTTGCCAAAGGTATTAACTCAATCTGGAATTGACTTAGAGATGTCCTATGTGTCCTACATGATCAGTTCATTGCTGTGTGTCAGTCAGCCTGTTCTGCCCAAGTCCTCCCACACAGATTTGGGATCTAGACACTGCATGAGACAGAGAGGCATAGAGCAGCAGCATCCTTTGAATCCAGCAGGTGTGTGGAACAGCAGAGGCTGAGATACCAGACGGTGAACTCTTTCTTCATAGACAGCCCAGATTTTAGGTCTTTACAGCTGGAGTTATTTTGGTGGCAGCTCTTGACAGTTTGAACTTTTTACCTTCAAAATGGAGATGACATTTTCTTTTTGACTGCTTTGCTCAGACTTTGAGTGCTTCCATGTGGAAGGAGAGGGAGGTTGATGGACTGGGTCTTGGTTTGCCATCTCAGTTCAGCCACTGTCTCATCCATCGCCTCTTTTTAAGCCACAATACCTGATGTAACTGCTCTGTCAACATGGCTTGGATGCTGTTTGTGCAGGTGCAGGTGAAGCCACATCCATGCACACAGTTGTGCTTGAATCATCTCTAGATGATTGCTTAGTGATGGAGATGCACAGCCTTGCTTAACGCATATGCTCACCCTTCACTGATGTGCAGTGTTCGTTGTGTTGGGTGTGTTCAAGCTTTATGTCTGAACAGAAGTGATGGGCAGTCAAGTTGAGCAAAGTTCACCAACCTCCCATAGTGCTGGTGCATCAAGGACTGTTGTAGCAGAGGCAAGATTGCCCAGCAGAACCCAATCTCTATTTAAGCCAGGTTTGATCCAGCTTGTTGACGAAGGAAATCACCTGATCTTTCCATACTATTGGCTGAAGTAAGAGACCATCCATGAAATGTGTCCACCTGGGACTGTTCAGCACAGTGTTATATCTCCAGTGGTGGAAAAGGGGAGGTTATGCTGGGACAGCACACAAGTTCGACCTCTTTCCTTGTGGGTCTTAAGGCTAGTTGGTTTTAGACCTTTTGTAATTATTAGATTTTATTTTACTGTTATATTTACTATTTATTTACTATTTTATTATTATCTGATAATGGTAGGCTACAGGATGTGCAAATACTCTCATTTGTTGCAGATTGGCCTGGTGACAACTTTGATAACTACCGTGGTGACCATGTCATCGATAGCACAGCTGTGGGATGACGAATGGGAGATGGTATTTATATCACTGCAAGTAAGTTATCTGCAAGGATGCTTCTCTAAGTGCAGAGAGGGACCTTATGCAACTTTCTACTGTGTAAAACCCTCTCTTGATGTTTGTCACATCCAATACTGATATCTTGGCAATGAGAAAAGTGGCAGCAAAACTCCTATGGAGTCCTCAAGGCCACTATCACTTTGTCTCCATCTCCTGGGCTCATAAACTCAAACCAGGGCTTGGCTGCAGACTTTGAGGTGGAAAATACTAAGTGTGATTCATAGCTGCTGGAGGGAGAGGGCAATTCCTCCCCTTGTTTTGGCTAGCAGTGCTTGGGATGTTAGTGTCCAGCCTGGAGCATTATGCTCATCCCAGGCCCAAGGGAGGAGTGCTCTGGGTTTGTTTTCACGTTGCACAGAAGTTTATATATATCTAAAAATGAATGCAACTGCTGTGTTCTTACGCTGTGGGGTGGGGAAGAACAGCACTGACGTGAGTGACTAATGCTTCTGAGCAGTGCTTCCTTTCCTTGGTTGGCTTTTGTTATTGTTTTAAGATTTAGGCAGACAATTGAAGAACAGAAGCATGACTCAGAGGATGCTTCTTAAGCTTTCTCTCATGGTGATACAATGTGATGATACACAATATAGTGTGTTCACAGAATGGTTTGCGTTGAAGGGACCTTAAGGCTCATCCAGTTCCAACCCCCTGCCATGGGCAGGGGCACCTTCCACTAGAGCAAGTTGCTTCAAGGTCTTCCTAAGTAGAGCTTTGTTACTGAACCAGCCAGCTCTCTCAGCCTGGCTCCAGAGCAGAGCTGCTCCAGCCCTTGCAGCCTCTCTGTGGCCTCCTCTGAACTCACTCCTACAGCTCCATATCTCTTCCTGCTTTGACTTCTGGGCAACCTGATCTAGATGAAGATATCTCTGCTTATTGCATGGGGGTTGGACAGGTGAGCTTTGAAAGCCCCTTCCAACCCAAACCATTCTATGATTCTTAGAGGCTCGAGTACTAAAGGCAAAGGTAGGATTTGGAAGAAGAGGTTATCCAAAGCAGATGCAGGAGCGTCCTACCTAATGTAGGAATGGTGCTACATCCAACTGCAAGCAGAGGGGTCTGTTTCCCTATGGAGCCTGAGAGATCAGTGGATTTCCAAGATGATGTTGTGTTTGCAATACTTTCTTTTCCTCTCCTGTTCTTGTGTCCTGCAGGCCACAGCCCCTTTCTTGCACATAGGAGCACTTGCAGCAGTCACAGCCCTGTCGTGGTTGATAGCGGGGCAGTTTGCACGGACGGAGAAAGCCAGTGAGTACCACTCGTGTCCCTGCATGGTGGTCAGGGGCTGGTGGGGCATTGGGTCCTCTCCTTGGGGGCAGCACTGGTTCCTTTCCAGGGCTCAGCATCCTACAGCTCAGCCACGATGGGGGAGGTGGATGCTCTGCTAGAGTAATCTGTGTGATATTGGAGTGGTGCATCTGGTCTGGGAATAGAATCATGGAATGGTTTGGGTTGAAGTGACCTTAAAGCTCATCCAGTTCCAACCCCCTGCCACAGACAGGGGCACCTTCCACTAGAGCATCTTGCTCCAAGCTCCATCCAACCTGGCCTTGAACACTGCCAGGGATGGAGCACTCACAACTTCCTTGGGATGTGCCCAGATCCCGTGGCTGACAGTTTGTAGTCAGAAGCACACCTGGGCTGGAGACAAAAGGGGTATTTTAAATGAAGTGAATTAAAGCATTGAGATTTCTATCAGTTTGCTTTAGAAAACATAAATGCACCCTCTGCAGCTAACATGCAGCATTTTATCTCATAAGGAACTCTTCTTTCCCCTGGCTTCTTGTTCATCTGTATTTCCAGCTTTTGAAAGTCTTAATAGACTTGTTGCTTGTGATACAGTAGGACCCAGAGGGCTCAGTAGACATCTGGTCATCTGATGGTTAGGTGCTTCCTTAAATGCATATAAAGACATGGTCAAAGGTCTAAGGGAGCATAGCGGTGAAGGTCACACTGAACCCGGCTCATCTTGTCAATGGTTCTCTCCACTGAAGCTCTTCTGTGCATCTCCCCTATCCCACCCCATTGCCAGGGGCTTTCCCAAGCCTCAGCTGCTCTTCCAGGTTTTCATGTGAACTAACTTGATCCCCTGTGCCCTCAGAAGTGATTTTCTTCAGGGCATCTGTGGATCTTCCCAGACATTCGTGCCAGCTCCGGAACAATACATTTGGATGGGTATTTAACCCCCAATAAAAAACAAGCCCTGGAAGGATTTGGCAGCACTTGCAAGAGACTTCCAAGAAGTGGGAGTGAAGAATGAGGAAACGGTGTCTGAAGATGGAAAGATTTTGCTCACCAGAGAGGCCTTTTAAGCAAGAATTGCTCTGCCTCGATTTATAAATATGCCAATAAAGTTGTACCCAGTTCTTCTTAAGTACGGCCTAGCATGTAATTAGGCTGCCAGTTGAGGGAGGATCTGTGGTTATGCCTACAGCAGAGATTGCATGTGCTCCTTCTGAATTCTTTATGCTTTTTAACTAAGCCAGGAAGCTGTTTTCCTTCTCTTCTTCTGCTCCTGGCTTTGTGGGGTTTGCTTCTTAAGGAAACCATTTGATCTTGAAGTCATTTTGGGGTCATTTTACTTGTGAAGCGCATCTTACCTGGAGGAGTTCACAGGCTTTTTGGTGCAGGTACACCTGATGTGGTGGTGTTAAAAATGGAAGAGAAGAACTGAAATCTCTGTGAGAATGCACAGTCACTTGTAATGGGAAAATGCAATTTCATTCACTAGTAGCAATCCTCTGGGAATAGCTGGTGCAGCTGCATTGGTGCAAGTCTGTTGTTGCATCAAGTCTCATTTCTTTGAGGCATGAGTCATGAGCAACCATCTTCTTTTCTGAGCAAATTCATCTATTTTCTTTTAATTTGCATTCATTCCCCCTATACTGCTTTATCCTGAACCTGGAGAATAGATACTTTAGAAGTCCTTTCAAAGATAGTATGCACTGGAATGGGTCACCCAGGGAAGTTGTGAATGCTCCATCGCTGGCGGTGTTCAAGGCCAGGTTGGACATAGCCTTGGGTGCCATGGTTTAGTGTGAGGTGTCCCTGCCCATGGCAGGGAGTTAGAACTGAATGATCTTAAGGTCCTTTCCACCCCTAACTATTCTATGATTGTATGGTAGTAGCTTGTTTTCAAAAGCTTGTTTCTAAGGTCGGACAGAAAACATTGTACTTGAAGCAGCCCTTGAAGCTTTGAGTAGTAAACATGAGTGTGAGAAACCTGCTTTTCTAGGAGCCCAAACTACGTTGGAATGGTCACTAATGGCAGGAGGAGTGGGGAAGGAAGGCTTGCATGTAAATATTGGGGTTGTCATGTTGTAAAGAGTGGGAGATTTATCTGCCCTGCTTGCTTGGTGGTCACCAAGAGAGCTTTTTCCATACAGACCATCAAATTGTATATATGTTGCTTGTATTTCATTCATGTATTTCATTCTGGGGGGTTTTCTGTGGATGGTCTCAGTTGCCACATATGTGTGGCTGAGTGAGTCTTTAGCTCCATTTTAATCATACAATCCCAGACTGGTTTGAGTTGAAGGGACCTAAAAGCCCATCCATTTCCAGCCCCCTGCCATGGGCAGGGACACCTTCCACTAGAGCAGTTTGCTCAAAGGCCCTGTCCAACTTGGTCATTTTAACATGACCCGTGCTGGGGAGGCCTTTCCTCATGGGTGCTGTCCAATGATCACAATTTTTGGAAGCCCATGCATTTCACATGGTGCTTGCCTTTAAGTCTGAATCTGAGCCAGGTTGGATGCGGCTTGGAGTAACCTGCTCTAGTGGAACGTGTCCCTGCCCATGGCAAGAAGGTTGGATCTCGATGAGCTTTAAGGTTCCTTCCAACCCAAACTATGTTATGATTCTATGAGCCGTTTAATCCCTAAACTTCAGTACTAGGATGGAAGGAACCAGGGTCTTTGCGCAGCTGAGATTTGCTGACAGTTAGTTTGATTCTTTTCAAAGCCTGGTTGGTGCATGATGTTCTTGGGGTGAGCAAGAATTGGGTCAGGGACACATCCTATGTCCATCTGGAGGTTTTGATGCTGGTAGAGCACAACTCCAGGGCACCCTGCCTTTATGGTGCAGGACACAGCATGAGTTCACTTAGCACAGTGCCATTCAGTTCCTTGAGTGTTCTGTGGGTGATGGACATCTCTTCCACAGAGGACAAAAGATTAGCTGGCAAAATTACTGGTGTTACATTCTGGCTCATAGGAATATGTTTGTATGAGGCTATTAGGTGGTGGAAGCAAAAAGCAGCTTATTTATGGATGAAACCAGATCAGTTGTGGTCAGGACCAGGCCTGGGTTGCTCTGTCCTTCGCTTTTAAAACCCCACCTTCTCCATCATGTACCCATTGCAAATATTTGTTTTAAAGGATAATTTGGAGGGTCTCCCTCAAGTTCCAAAGCCTGAATGAGCTTTCAAAATAAATAAAATAAGAATTAAAGTATTTTGCTTTAATATCTGTGGTTTCAGGAGACTCCAAATAGCTCAGGAGTTCAATGGTGCCTGTTGTTCTTTATTAGGAACACACATCTGTTGGGTACAAGGGTGTCTCTGTTGCACTGTCAACACCTTTGTGAAATTCCCAGAGACTCTGGACCTTGTGGGAAGTCACTGGTAATTGGAGGCAGAGCTGTTCATCTAGCCCCAAGCATTGCAGCTGATGCCCTCTTTGCTGCATTTGCTGGTGCTATAATATTGTTGCTTGTGGAGCCCCTGGGTAGAGCAGCACCATCACAACCCAAGGATTTATTTAAACTATCCTATTTAGTCAGTAAATTACTATTGCAAATTAAACTCAGTTCTGATGGCACAGATCTTAATGCAGAAGCAGTTAAAGTGGCTCTACCCTGCCTGAAATGGGTGGTGTTGGTGAACCACCAATGTATACATGAGTGTGTAAACACAAGTGATAAATGCACCAACATGATGCTTATTTATAGGTGTGTTTATCTGGTGCTCTATTTCTGCTGTCAGGAAGGGCAAAGCATGGTGCTGTTCCACGCAAAGGGCTGGAAATCAGCAGTGTTTTGGGCTACATTACAGGGACCATGGGAGGGGGCTTGGAAGTGGATGATCTTATGCTCCTTTCCAACCCAAAGCATTCCATGATTCTATGACTTTAAGCAATTTGCTTGACTTGTTTCTGCAATACAAAATGAAGTGAAAACCTCTCGCAGGACTTGATGAACAGAAAGGTCTTTTCTGTGGAGGAAGATGAAGGTGCATGGACTTGGCTCCTGTGGTGTGAGAAGGTCAGCACCAAGGTTTTCACCAGCTCTCTCTTTCCATCTCAGCTTCTCAGATGCTGATGTTCACGGCATACCTCGCAGTTGTAGTTGCACTTTACCTCGTCCCCCTCACCATCTCATCCCCTTGCATAATGGAGAAGAAGGCTCTGGGACCAAAGCCAGCCATCATAGGTCACCGTGGAGCACCAATGGTGAGTAGTCTGATATTGGTACTTGTTGCCTGGTTCTACCATCCTTTACACAGGCAGAACTGGATCTGATGGTCTCCAGGATGCTCTCCAGAGAATATATATGACACATAAAACTCGGAGGCACCCTCCTGGCTAGGATTGCAGTGGTGGCAATTCAGTGCATGAACCCAGAGTCTAGTCACACTCCAGATGTTCCAGATGCCTTTCAAACAGAAGGACAATCGTTGCTTTGCTAAGGGTGGTTTGTGCCATTGCATCTTTCTGGCTGCTGGTTCTGCTGGTTTTTGATCTCCATGCTTGGCCCTTGAGCTGCAGCGGGAGAAGTTTGTGGCATTCTTTATTACTTTAGAGCTTGAGGGCTCAGTCTCCATGTCCTTTGCAGGACCACACCAGCTGTGCTTAAACTCAGCTCCCAGCAAGACGCCTCAAGTATGTGGCAATGTGCAGTAAGAAACAAACAAGCTCTGCTTGACCCTACGTGACTGCACGATGCTCTTGCATTGCAGACCATCCTGAGACAGGGTGAGGTGATGAAACATTCCTGTCATCTGCCTCTGGGTAGAGCTTGTAATCGTAATCATAGAGTTCTCCTCTGAAGTTTCTGGACATGTCCAGGCTAAATATGGAGTGTATTGGCTTGGTTAGAGCTGTCTTGTGGAGTTTGAGTCTCCAGTTTGGATGCTTCTGTACCGAGGTGTGTTGAATGGTTGCACCTCTGTCTCTTTCTGCTGGTTGATTGCCTTCAGACAAGACAGCGTACTGTAGAGTAGGCAAATGTACTTTATATATATATATATATATATATATAAAGGCGTCTAACTAACTTTTTTGCTGACATTCAAAGCAATAAAAATGTCTGTATAGACTGTCAAAAGCTGTTTGGCATGTTGAAATGTTCTTGAGCTCCTCTCCAAGCTTAAGGGTGCGTGCAAAGACTTTGATAGGGAACATAAATACCTATCACAACGCAAGTATTTTAGTTCTCTTTAATGATTTCTTTCTTTAAGCAGTCCCTTGAAATGCCAGCTTAATTTATGTCACTCTTTGCTACATTGCCTCTGGGTGATGGTGCCCCGAGAATCTGTGGCTGCCCCATCCCTGGCAGTGTTGAAGGCCAGGTTGGACACAGGGGCTTGGAGCAAGCTGCTCTATGGAAGGTCTTGGAATTGGGTGAGCTTTAAAGTCCCTTCCAATCCAAACCAGCCTGGGATTCTGTGGTTCCAGTGGGGTTTCCAGGTTTGTGTGCCCCTCATACCCTTCTAAAGAAGGAATTCTTCTGCTGTTTAGTTTTATCTTCCTGCTAGTTTACATAAACCTTAACTGGAGTTAGGCTCCCAGCAGAGTCTGGCCCTTTGTTTTGCTTCATGTTCTTTGGAGGCAGCAAGCACTCTTCACAGGACGGAACAAACCTATCTGGGAAGAAGCTGCCTGCATGTCAGGGTACTGAGTAGCAAAGGCTGATCAAGAGCAGGGGTGGAGGACAGTCAGTGCTGTGTGTGGAACTGTGTCCTTCATCAGGGTGCTGAACCTCCCATTCCCTTCACCATTCCCAATGCACAGAGGTGGTTGTCCATTAGCAGCAGATGGTTTGCTCTGACACGCACAAGAAACAAGATTGGAGACTACCAAGTCCTCTTCCAACCTCCAAGCAATAGTCTGCATGTCCCATGGTGAGTTGGCAATGGGTCTATCCAACTTCTTTGCCTTTGCTATATGTGTGGTGAGTGCCCTTGAACGGCAAAGCTGAGGTGGGATGAGAGAGATGAAGCCCAGAGAGATATGGTCAAAGCTTCCTTCTGCTTCCATCTATGCTCAGCTCTTCACTATAGCAGATATCAGCTTGTGTTTGAAGAGCTCCATCTACAGTATAAATCCTCCACTTGCTTGGAAATTAGTGATTTTCAAGCGTTGCCAGAAAGCGTTTCTGCTCATTCAGTCTTGTTTCACAGAGCTTCTTGCTTTGCTTTTGCTGTTGAGCCCAACTGTATGTAGATTGTGTTTGGAGAAATGGAGCCAAGTCAAGCTGGAGAGGAGGAAATAGCCTAGAGAAGAGTCTGGAGTCTGGGATGTAGGACACAGACATCCTCCCTTGGGCAATGTCTAGATCAAGTCTGCAGCACCTGGGAGTTTGGGGCCTGAGGTGAAGTTAGATCAGGTGGGACTGGAGAGGACTTTGACACGCTTGTGAGGTGGGCTGATGCCAACCTGATGGAGTTTAACCATGCCAAGTACAAGGTCCTACTCCTGGGTCGGAGCAATCCCAGGCACAGCTCCAGGATGAGCAGAGAAGAGATTGAGAGCAGCCCAAGGAGAAGCACTTGGGGGTGTTGGTTGATGAGACAATGAACATGAGGCGGCTGCAGTGTGTGCTTGAGACCAGAAACCAACCGTGTCCTGGGCTGCATCCCCAGGAGCGTGCCCAGCAGTCATGGAGGTGATGCTGCCCCTCTGCTCTGCTCTGTGAGACCTCACTTGGAGCACTGTGTGCAGTTCTGTGTCCTCAACAGCAAAAGGACATGGAACTGTTGGAACAGTGCAGAGGAGGCCACGAGGATGATCAGGGACTGGAGCACCTCCTGTATGGAAATAGGATGAGAAAGTTGGGGCTGTTGAGCCTGGAGAAGAGAAGGCTGCGTGGAGACCTCAGAGCAGCTTCCAGTGTC
>JAOEHY010010159.1:0-30201 GCA_025447955.1 Psilopsiagon aurifrons
AGGATGAGAAAGTTGGGGCTGTTCATCCTGGAGAAGAGAAGGCTGCGTGGAGACCTCAGAGCAGCCTTCCAGTATCTAAAGGGGGCCTATAGGGATGCTGGGAGGGGACTCTTCATCAGGGAGTGTAGTGTTAGGACAAGGAGTAATGCGTTCAAACTTAAACAGGGGAAATTTAGATTAGACATATGGAAGAAGTTCTTTACTGGGTGGCGAAGTGCTGGAAGGGGTTGCCCAAGGAAGTTGTGAATGCTCCATCCCTGGAGGTGTTCAAAGCTGAGCTGGACAGAGCCTTGAGCGGCATGGTTTAGTGTGAGGTGTCCCTGCCATGGGACATGGGTTGGAACTAGATGATCTTAAGGTCCTTTCCAAACCCTAACTATTCTATCATTCTATGATTTGAAAAAACAAACCTGCCTAAATATTGGCACTTGAAGTTTGCCAAACTGCGTTGCATAATGGCATTTACTGTTTGGGTTTGAAATAGTTGAAGTGTTGATGAGTCCTTCCATATCCACTCTTACTGAGTGCTGTAGCAGGAACGCCCCTGGTTCCCATTTTGGTTTAGGGGTTCCAAATCTCATAACTGGACCCTTGGAGATGGAGTCCATTTTTGGAGGTGCTACTCTGCTGTGAAATGCAGTTATCCCTGATAACATAGTGAGATAGAGGAATGCTCATAGATGACACTGATGTTGTATACTTCTGGCTTCAAAAGGTTGAGATAAGTTTGGCCTTATGCCTGGTTTGGAGCATGCAGTACACCTCACGTAAACTGTGACCATCTCATTTCAGGGCATGATGTTAGTTCATTTCTTAAACAGTTTCAAAAGTTAAAACTCAAACTAATTGCAGATATGAAGCAACTCTATTTTTATACTACTGCTTCTTTGTCTCTTACTGGTGCCATAGATTGAATGCTGCAGTGTCTTTGGGGAACAAAGACTGCAGCTGCCATATCACTCCATCCTGAATGAGTTCAGGCTGGGATGTAGAGGGAAGAATGAGTTAGGATTAAATGCCTGCCCTCGACAGAGGGTGTGTTTTACCACTTCTGATGTATTTTCATGATCTGAGCTCTTGCTCAGCACCAAGCTGCTTATGAAAGGGATCTGCCAAAGCACTTTTCTCCATATGCTCCCATTGGGAAGATTGAGAATTCTTTTCTTTTGATGTTATCTTTCAGCAGTTATTAATTCATCTCCTCCAGAGTACATGATTTTAATGGCCTGTGCACATACACTAAGTGCAGGCATTCAAAATATTTAACTGTGCACCATACTGTTAGGCATTTAGAAATATAAATTACTATGGAGCATAGCTACTCATATGTTTAACCCCAACCCTCTTGTCATGAAATGATAACCAGTAATAGAAAGTATATGGCAGTTCCCCATGGCAGATGTTCCTGTCAAGCAGCTGTACTATGAGCACCTTGGAGATTGGCACAAGCAGTTACTTCAACTCATAGACTTGTTAACTTCAAAAAGTGAAGATTTAGTTCTAGATTGCCGGTTTTGTAACTTTACGGAATGTAAAGGACAGGGTTGGTAATGAGTGACTTTGTGAATAAAAGGTTGAACAGCAAATATGCGTTTATACAAAAGGAAGACTGTCTCCAGACTTCCTTTAGATCTGCAACAGCAACAAAGTTAGAGGTCTAAATTGCTTCTAGACCAGCTCACTTCTTAACTCTTCTTTGCCTTGAATATGCAAAATGAGGATGTGGAGTAAAGGAGAGGTTTTTATTTTTTTCCCCCCTCTACTCTGCTGCCATAAGACCCCACTTGTAGCACTGTGTGCAGTTCTGGTGTCCTCAAAATAAGAAGGCCATGGAGCTGTTAGAGCAAGTCCAGAGGAGGCCACAAGGATGATCGGGCACTGGAGCACCTCCCATAAGAAGACAGGCTGAGAAAGTTGGGGCTGTTCAGCCTGGAGAAGAGAAGCTTCATGGAGACCTCAGAGCAGTCTTCCAGTATCTGAAAGGGGCCTACAAGGATGCTCGAGAGGGATTCTTCATCAGGGACTCTAACAATAGCACAAGGGGTAATGGGTTTAAACTGAAACAGGAGAAGTTCAGGTTAAACATAAGGAAGAAGTTCTTTACTGTGAGGGTGGTGAGGCACTGGCACAGGCTGCACAAAGAAGTGGTGAATGCCCCATCCCTGGAAGTGTTCAAGGCCAGGTTGGACAGAGCCTTGGGTGACATGGCCTAGTGTGAGCCATCCCTGCCCATGGCAGGGAGTTGGAACTGGATGTTCTTAAGGTCCTTTCCAACACAGGCCATTCAGTGATTTTATAAAAAAACAGCAGGGGGTTGTTGGGGCCTGTTGATTTGTTTGCTTATGTGATTGCTTCCAGTGGCATGTAGACACAGACACCAGCCCTGTGTCTGTAACTGAGTTCAGTGTCATTCAAAACAAGCATTTTGTAGTAATAATAGGTATAGTTCTTCACTTCTTAACATCAGAAGCACGTACTCAGTCTCTGTAAGGTGAATTGTCCTTGCCTTTGGTAAGCTGTTTTCTGCTAGATAAGATTGTATCTATGTGTTGTTTTAAAGAAGAATAGAGGACTCCTGCTCTTTTGGGGGATTGCAGCTCCTTGCGCTCCTTGGAGTGGGACAGGCAGAGGGCAGATGGATCCTCTCTCTGCCCTGCTGTGATGCAGCAGGTGAGTCCTCTGGGAAGTTGGGAGGATGAGGTGTTGCTGCAATAGATGGCATATGATTCATCTCCCCATTAGTGAGGAGGAACGGCAGGCTGCAGGAAACCATTCCCCAGCAGCCTCTCTTACCTCCCTGCTTTGAGCTTCCGGGCTTCCCTTTGCTGCTCTAGCTGTGGGCTGATGAGAGCTGGCAAGGTGCTCTACTGCATGCATGATTAGCAATGCTCTTTGCAGACTTTGCTATGTCTTCCTGGCCTCCTGGGTTTTGAAAATGCTCAGAGCAGACACAGGGCATGATTGGTATCATTTGCATAAAGCCCCTTTTTATTTCATGCATCTGTGGAATTCACTGAACCTAAGTAATTTGTGCTGTGTAGCTACAGTAAAGTCACCGGAATGCTAACAAGAGTGAATTTGGCATGTAAACGACATACGAAGTTGATGGTAACCACGCCTGCCTTTCCAGCATTTGCTACCCGGACCTGACTGGAATCCTTGTAATAGCTGAAGCATGAAGATGAGATTTCATGCTTGGTAACTACAGATTATCGTGTAATTTAAATCCGAAACATCTTTGAAAACAACAGCTGATCCTGATGTGACAGTGCTCTTTTGAGCTCAAGGAGACCCGTGCCTCCTCCTCCTGGTGCCTGTTCCGTACAGTGCCCCCACATTGCGCTGAGTCATTCACAAGTCATGGAGCACAAGGACTGACCACAATGCATGTGTATGGTGAGGTGGGGGAGTCACATCCCCACACTAAGGCATTTGAGTTTTCTTATTGTTAAAGGAAATTTCTCTTTAGGTTCAGTGCACCTTGATTAAAACTTTAGTGCTCAATCCATAATTATTTTGCAAACTAATCTATTCCTCTGACCTAGGGCACCCTGTGCTGCATGTGTTCTGTTTTCCCCGGGATGCAGCCTTCAGACCGTCAGTCCTAGGGATGGGGTACTAAATTATGCCAATCTTGTTATTTTCCTCTCTGTACATCCTTTGTGTTCACCCCTGGAACAAGTCATAGAATCACTGAATGGTTTGGGTTGGAAAGAACCTTAAGATCATCCAGTTCCAACCCCCCTGCTGTCAGCAGGGACACCGCACACAAGACCAGGTCACCCAAGGTTCTCTCCAGCCTGGCCTTGAACACTGCCAGGGATGGTACATTCACGACTTCTTTGGACAACCTGTGCCAGTAGCTCACCACCTCACCAGTAAATATCTTCTTCCTTAGATCTAACCTGAACTTCTGTTTAATTTTAATTTATCAACCCTCGTCCTATCACTACAGTCCTTGATGAAGAGTCCCAGCAGCATTTTTCTCCCCTTGTTGATAGCAGTCAGCAAATATTTCTTGTCTTTACACCTAAAAGAAGGCTTGTAATTGAAAAGTAAATTGCATGAACAATAATAGAAATGTAGCAGAATTATCAGGCTGCAGACAAAATGTAGGGTAATTTGTGACACAGCTCTAGTTAAAAATCTCTATTATAAAAATTGTTTGATTTCTACACAAAAGTATTGAGGGTATGGAATACTACTGACAGAAAGAAGTGACTAAGCATGCAATGAATCCAAGGAGAGATCAAAATTACATCTTCTTACAACATAGGCTAGATAATTAACACTGTATTTTTGAGCGGGTCACAGAGGTACTGGGAGTCTTGGCTTAGGAGGGATTCACACTTGCTCTCAAGAAGAACGCAGTGCGGAATAACAGGCTTTTACTTGGTATGTTACTGATGGTCTGCTTTGCCTAGTGAAAGAGTAAGAATAGTTCAGAAGAGCTGAAGCATGAATATAAGGGATTTTTTAATGTCAAAGGAAAAATAAAGAAGAAATGGAGGAGAAAATGGCCTCGTTAAATATGAAGATTATTAGAGGGAGATTTGTCAGCAGAAAAATACAACCCTCTGACTGGCAGGAGGTGCTGATGTATTATGTAGGATCAGGCTGATGTTCAGAGTAGCTGTGGTCTGCTTTAAGATGTTTATAAAAACATATAACCCCTTTGAGACAGATTCTTCTGTGTATTTTCAAGGTTACTCATTGTTTCTGAAAACTTGTTTCAATAAATGGGCTTGGGAAAAAAGTCAAGAAAGTATCACTTGAGGGGTAAAAGAGCTTCAGAGCTTCTACCTGTGAAGTGCTGCCCTGAAAGGGACATGTGGATACTGAGCTCACATTGGAAGGAGGTCCCAAATTCCTGCATACTTTGTGAACTGTAGTTACTCTGGGGGTTTGGCTTTCAGAAGCTGTGAAAGGTAAAATAAATTACCACCAGCTCTGCTGCTTGCTTTTTTTTAAACAGAACACATTCTTCTAAGGTTGAAATATAATGATGGACCTGATGTGCTCCGAATGTTTTATTTAGTCAAACTGAAAATTATATTCTCTGCAAGCTGCTTTAAAGCCAACATAAAAAAAACACCACCTAATTATAGCAGCAGTATGGAGGAGGTCTGCTGGTATATTGTACAATACGTTTTGGCAGCTGCTCTTTACTGGAAGGTTGGCAAGACTCACATAGAAATGTTTGGAAGTGCTTAAAACGGGCAAATACAAAATCTGTAGCTGTTGCTACAGATTCACATACAGATGCAGCTATGCTCTGTGTAGCTGGCAGAGACAAAAGGACCTCTGCATCGGATTGGGCCAGGGTCATAACCGTGGTTAATAGCTTATCTTCATCTTAGCTGGGCTTTGAAGCTATTTTCAGAAGCTTTGCTGAACCTGTAAAGAGGGATTATTTGTCACATAGTAAAACTGTCCAAAAACATTGAGCAGGTGAGAGGCATTTCAGATGTTTCTAATTTTAAAGATTTGGCATGGTAGGTTCACTCTTGTGGTCAATAGGCCAATTCACATGGGGCAATTAGAACAGGGAACAAACTCCATCCTTAACCCCTTCCTTCCTGCCACAGCTGTTGCCAGATATATTCAGAGTTCCCAGACTTTACTGCTGAAAAGACTAAGCAATGAGGTTCTAGGTGTGTGAGCTGCACAACCACTGTGAATGCACAGGCACATCAAGCTGAGGGGGCATGTGGAAGAGCAAAAGGATGGGAAGGACAAGAGAGAGAGAGATCTCTGCACTGGGTTTTCAAAGTCACAAACTGTCACAGGCCATCTGGGCTCTGCGGGAACTGGTTCTCTGTGTAAATACTCTGTGTGTGGAGGAAGATGTAGTTCATTTCTCCCTCAACCCTGCCCTTTTGTACCAGTTGTCTTGCTTTTGCCCTTGTCTAGTACTGACACTCTGTCCCATAGCTGCTGCCTTTTGCTCCATTGGCTGGGAACAGCCTCACCTGGACCCCTAAAGGGAGCTGGCTCCCACTTCTCAGTCTACAGCACACTTAGGTGAAGCATGCCAAAGAGGTGCCTCAGACTTCTTACCTTATCTTTTGGGTAGGGCACAATGTGATGGAGGCCTCTGACTTGCCAGTTCTTGTATGTTTTCTTTGAGTAAGTGGTGGGAATAGAGGCCAGGGGCAGGTAGAGCATCTGCAGCTGGGTCAGCCCATGATTCACATGATAGGGTGGGAGCAGAGCTGCTATCATTTTATCTCTGAAGGACCTGATGAATGGCATGCATGGGCTGCTTTTGGTGTGAGACAGAAGAAGCATGTGGCTGCTGATGCACAGGTTCGCATGCACAGAGGCAGCACCTCTGCCTCTTTGATGCTCTAAGTCTTATCAAAGTATCCTGTTGCAATCGTAAGTGCAGTTTTGTACTAGTTGAACAATAAGGAGAATTTCTGGAATATTAAGAACTCTGTGTGCATTGGGTGTATTCCCAGGAAGGGGAACGCATGTGGCTTTGGCTTCTTTGTGGGATCACGGGGCAAATGGTCCTCAATGTACACAGTGGAGAGGCACAGTTTTGTCTTTTAAAAAAGGAAACAGAAAGGAAGATGGCAATCCACATTTGAGGTGTTCTGGAGCAGGTTTGAGGGAACACTGAAAAAAAAGAGGCTTCCCTGAAGCCTGGTTAAAGGAAAATTGGAGCCTGTTAAGGTAGCCCCAAATCACTTTTCTTTAGAGGGCTGCCAAACCAAAAGGTTGAGCCAGTTGAGGACTTGAGTTAAAAAGGAGAAAAAGATGTTCCTGATGATGAAACTGTGAATGGTTGATGTGATTTTCACCTTAATAAGTTGCAGTATTTCCCAAAAAAACTTTGGTGATAGATCTTTTGTCTAATGGTGACATGTGTGGATAAGGGAAATTGGAATGAATCAAATTCTGTACACTAGCTATCATAGTTTAGAAGAAAGCTTTTGACAGATTACTTTTTCTGGGAGATTAATAATTGTGTTATTCTTATGAAGAACCAGCAAATATTTTTGTGATGACCCATGTAGGCAAATTCATAAACAAGTTTTATCATGTGTGATTTTGGCACCAGCTCTGAATTGCACGTAGGTATTCGCTCACTCAACTAATGCTCATTTGCATCAACTGACAGTGAATCAGACTTCAGGGGAATAAGATTTGCTTTGATTCATCTGCCTGCTGGTATGAATTCCAGAAGCTTTTACCAGAATTTCAACAGACACATGAGAGAACTATGCCAGGTGTCCTCTTATTTGTTGTTTTATTAACATTATTATTCTAAGAGTATAATTACTTAGAAGATACTGCTCATTAGGATTACCACACTGCTTAGTAGGGACTAAGGAACCCACTTCTTATTTGCAATAAGGAGTTTGGTCATGATTGAGCAGCACAAGAACTACAGCCAGAAACAGTGCTCCTTTAGGGATTTTGGGTTTTATTCCTTCATTGTTTGAGAATGGATGTTTGACAGAATTTTTGATGACTGTGCATTAATATTTGTGGGTTTCATGGAAGAGACAGGCTGATCCATGCAGCATCTCACCCATGCGTACTTGGCAGAAAGGGCCAGCTCAGGTTACAGTTAAAGATTTGTGTTCTATCCAAATAATAAATGTAGAAGTACTAGTACCTACAATTGCTTGTTTAGGTTACAAATTTCGGTTCAGCTGACTGAAAGCAGTCTCAGAGATGAAAAGAAATGTCAACAGAAGTATTCCAGCACTGGTTTTATGGTTTTGTCTTGGTCTATTAGAAGCCAGTCTGCAGTCTGCTGTTAGATACTTGACCTATGCTCTCACTTTAGCCTGTGCACACTTCAGTTTGATTTCTGTTTTCTGGCTTCATATAGAAATGAAAGATGGTTTCAGTTTTAACCCTCAGGAGCATATATTACTGAAATTATTAATATCATTGCTGACATCATTTAGTTTTATTTAGTGATATTATGTTATTTAGTGTTTATCACCCAAATTACACCATGACTCCAATACTTTCAGTTCCTTCCCTACAACTGATGTTCTTCTCACAACCTTCCAGCATTTTGCCTTTTGTCAATACAAGCAACTCTAACATCAGAATAGTAGTTGAGGAAGAAAATGATGTCTTCAGGAGCAATGTTGGGTCACAGTGCGTGAGCTATCATGTTAGCGTGGAGAGGCAGAAGCATAGGTTTTATTTATTTTTTATAGGTTTTATAGGTTTGATTTTTGTGGCTGTGTTTTAGAAAGTTACGTGTCCCTGCCCAGGCTGCATCACAAGGCTTTTTACTTATTAATACACAATTTAGTTAGACATAATATTTTTAAAACAAATGCACTCGATCTTGTTCACAGATGAAGGACTACTTTAGTTCTGCTCTACAGGACTCCAATGAGTTGTGAACTGCTGGGCATTTTCCTCCCTAAAATCTTATTAAAGCTATCATAGCACTCTTTCTGATAAATTCAACACCTCGTCAGCTGGAGCATTACACTGGTTAAAGAGTTAGCAATTTAACTAGAATCAGAGAATGTGTTTTGAATTCTCAACTTGGAATCCATATGGGTGAGAAGTTTCAGAAGTTGTGATCAGTATGATTTATAGACGTTTAGATGTTGAACACTGATTTTTGAGGTGCAGCGTAAACCAAAGTATGTTTACATTAGCAATTCTTTGATGTGAAAATCTATTCAGAAGGTGCTAGGGCACTATCAGAGAACATCATCAAGAACATCCCAATGTGTAATTCCACAGGAGGCATTTCCTGCTGTTGCTGCTGAGGTTATACCTTGTCTGTTGTACTGCAGGGAATGCCTGGCATGGTACAGTGTTTAATGAACTTTTCAAAGAGCTGAATTCATTCTGAAAAGAAAGAAGACTAGGGTCAGGTCAATTGGTCTCAGCTAGCTCTGTTAGGATCAACTTAGCACCAATTTTCAATCTGAAAATGGAATTTCTACCTAAATAAGACAGTTTTGAGAAGCACTCAGGATCTGATAGCACTGGTTTGGTATCTTTTGATTTCAGCCCTGCTGTTTATTTGGGTGCTTCCTCTGCTCTCTACAATATTTGTGTTGCAGTGGCAGTTCAGCTTTGAGCAAGTGCCCTTTACGCAGGAACACAGCCATTACAGTATGTGAACCTGTGCTCATGCCTGGCGTGAAGCACCCTAAAGGTCCACATGTGTACTTATGAGTGCACAATAAAAGCATGAGAAAGGAACTTACTCAGGTGCTTACAATCCCGTACAGCTCTGCAGCAGCTGAGAAAATTTGGGCTGTTCAGCTTTTTGAAGAGAAGCTGCACGGAGACCTCAGAGCAGCCTTTCAATATCTGAAGGGGGCCTACAGGGATGCTAGAGATTGACCCTTCATCAGGGACTGTAGCGACAGGACAAGGAATAGTGGGCTCAAAAATGGGCTCCCTTAGGAAGCACAGCCCTCTGAAATGCCAGCACATTCAGCAGCATCCAGCAGTGATTTTGGTGCAATAGAATTTTATAATCTCTCATGCCTCTTGGTTTATTCTGTGGGCCTCCTGACATAAAAAGCAGCTGCTAAAATTTGTGTAGTGTGTATTGTAGTGTGTAGGCAGACAAAACAAAGCAAATCAAAATAAAGTCAGAATAATCCATCAGGAACAAATGGTGTTAGTGACACGAGAGGAAAGTGACTGTATAGTTTCAGATGTGTTTCTATAAGCTGTTGGACATTGGAAACATTTCCGATTAAATCACTGCTTTTTAAACTGGAGCTCACAATGCTTTGGCCATTTCCTTGTCTTTTCATATGTAGAGTTGTCCTGGGTTCAGCAGTAGCAGTAATTTTTCTCGTTCTTAGTGGCTGGTGCAGTGCTATATTTTTGACTGTCAGTCTGGGAACAGTCCTGATAACACCGATGTTTTCAGTTGCTGCTCAGTAATGTTTACTCTGACCAAGGACTTTCTGAGTCTCATACTTTGCCAGGGAGGAGGGGAAGCCGGGAGGAAGCAGAGACAGGATACATGACCCAAACTAACCAAAGAGGTATTCCATACCACAGCATACCATGCCTACTGCATAAACTGGGGGCCAAATTGCTGCTCAGGTTGGACTGGGTATCGGTCAGTGGGTGGCGAGCAGTTGTATTCTCTTCACTTGATATTTCCCCCGTCATTATTATTATTGGTGGCAGCAGTAGTGGTTTGTGTTATACCTTAGTTACTGGAGTGTTCTTATGTCAACCCATGGGAGTTACATTCTTTCAATTCTCCTCCCCATCTTTCTAGGTGTGAGGGGAGGAAGAATGGAGGGAGTGAGCAAGAGGCTGCCTGGTTCTGAGTTACCAGCTGGGCTTAAACAGTGACAAGAGTTTTATTTTAAGCTGTATTTCATGCAGAAGTGATTGGCTGAGAGTTTTACAGGTGAAAGCAGGCAGGGTATGCATTGGGAATCCTGCTGACCAGGAGACTTCAGTGGAATTACAAGTGAAATGTAGATAGAACATTTTATCAGGCAGATTTCTGGTCTATGTGTGCTTTTTTACTGCGTAAGGGATAGACCACACAAGACAACTTAGGAAGACATCAAATGTGTGTAGTTGCTGCAGGCTGAAGGGATGAGCCATGTGGATGGAGGACAGGTTCTGTAATTGTCATTTAGCTGGTGACCACTGAGTTGCTGACATCAGTTGAAGTTTTTAAGTGTCCTTGTGAGAGGAGGTGGTGTGGGTCTGTTTCCTTGTGTATTTGAAAGCCTGTTTCACAGAATCATAGAATCACAGACTGGTTTGGGTTGGAAAGGGCCTTAGGATCATCTAGTTCCAAGCCCTTGCCATGGGCAGGGACACCTCACACTAGAGCATGTAGCCCAAGGCTCTGTCCAACCTGGCCTGGAACACTGCCAGGGGTGCAGCATTTATCACTTCTTTGGAGCTTTAGGTTTCCCCTAAGAAACCTTCTCTTCACAGCTAATAGAGGCTAGATGCTTGGTTGGGGAGACTTAACCAATTTAAGATATGTTTTATTTTATTTTGTATTTAAAGGACTATATGGTAGCCTCTTAATCTGCTCCTTCCCCTCATAATTCCTTTTCCAGTCATGCATTTTTTTCATGGAGACACAGCAGTGTTCCATAAATAGAGTCTTAGGTAGTGACTTCTGTCCTGATGACACTTATGTTTTATTAACATGAGGCTTTTGGTATTCTGTTGCGCTGTGCTGTGATGAAGGAGAAACAGAAGCACAGCAGAGCAGTTTTCTTCAGCTTTGATGTTGGAGAACTGCTGTCTTTGGAAGAACCTCTGAGTAAATCAAAGAGATGTGAAGGAGAAACCCTCAGAACCAGGCCTCTGGAGAGGACTTCCCACTGCCTTCCTCACTCCCCTTCCAGAAAGGATTCGCTTTCTATTTCTGCAGTGAAACCATTTGGCAGCACAACACATGCTGCAGTTTTTGATTGTAGCTTGCCTACAAGTACATGCTTTGGGGAGGTGGAGTGCTAAAACTTGGACAGGGGCAGGAATGTTTGTGGCAGATATTTCAGGGTAAATAACATAAAACTTTTGCCAAAGATATTTAAGCCTTACTCTTATTTCCAGTGCTCTTAAGGCTGCAGCTGTGATAAGTCACCTTTCGCTCTTCAGCACCCTTCATAATGCCAGTGTTCAGTTTTCTCTATTCTCATTTTGTCAAGTAAACAATTATTGATAGGAGAAAAGTCTCCAGCTCCAGGAGCTGCACATGGAAGTTATTAAAGATGTGACTGTCGAGCATCTTCTTTGTCTGAGATTATAAATGCATCTAAGTCCATTGAATAGGCTTGATTCAGTCAACCAAAATTATAGGTTAGCTGTAGTTTGGGGTTTTTTTAATTGATGGCAGTTTTCATGTGGTCACAGTACATAGTCACAGGATATACAATCAAATGGATTAACTGCTGACTTATGCCTCACATAAGCCTTATAAATCCACATGCATACCTTCCAGATGCTAGGCAGACATCTTTGAGATGTATTAGTGAGGCCATTTTCTGAGAGAAAATATACACGAGGGACTAAATCCCACTGACACAATATTTTAGGAGAAATTACAGCAAAGATGTGCTTGACAAGACCCTGTAGCTATTTATAGGCAGTTCTGTCAAATGTAGGGTAAACTTGTCTATTTTTTTCCTTCCAACCACATTTGCTGCAGTATTCTTCTGGTTAATTGTGGGCGGCTGAAGTTTTGCATGAAGACATCTGCACAGTGGCACCACCCTGTAATTACATGGGAAGGGATCTCCAGCCTGTGATTGTGCCAGTGGATGTAGTCAGTGGGTGTTGTGAGTGTGGTGGGAGAGATCACAGAATCATAGAATGGTTTGGGTTGGAAAGGACCTTAAGATCACCCAGTTCCAAACCCCAGGATGCCTTACAGTAGACCATGTCACCCAAGGCTCTGTCCAGCCTGGCCTTGAACACTGCCAGGGATGAAGCATTTACCACTTTTTTGGACTACCTGTTCTGGTGCCTTACCACCCTCACAGTAAACAGCTTCTCCCTTATATCTAACCTAAACTTCCACAGTTTCAGTCTAATCCATGAACGACTTCTGCAACTCACCAGTAGTGTGTTAGGAAAAGCTCCTGACCCTGAGGAGTTTGCAAACTTTCAAGTCCTTTCAGAGCCTTTCACTGCCCCCTATCTGCTCCCAGACCCCAGCCTGTTCCCCCCAGCTACTGAGTGTAACAGATCCTATGGAAAAGTGCAAAGCTCTCCCTGGCCTCACACAACACTGCCAGTGTTAAGTACGCACAGGGCATACAGCTGAGGTTGAAGTCCTGGGGCTGCCAGGTGGATTTCATGAATGTTTTAGTAAACAGCATTTTGAAAAAGAAGGAAAAAAAGGAAGTCTGGGAATGACTAGTTCAGTTCAGCAGCTGGAGGCATGACATTTGTTGCAGTCAAATCTGGTCAGATATGTTTTGCAAATACAGGAAGGTGTGTTCCTTGGACAGGTGGGTTGCTTTAAAAGGTCACTGCTTACCAAAAAAAAAGAGGGGAAAGCTGTTAGGATGCAAATCTTTCTTTTGTCTTGAAGTCAGAAGGAAAGAGCTGCAGGTGGGTGTGCAGGGTGGGGTTGGGAGCATGCACCACAGTAGGGCTTCATCTTGAATCAGAAGTGCCTTTGAGAAGTTTCACACCCTGAGCAGACCATCCAGAGTCAGGTAGATGTACATCTAACCCTATTTTTAATTCGGATTTTAAAATCAACAGTCTTCTGTGCCCTGTGGCAGGAAAAACTGAATATGCTTCCATATGATCAAAAACATCTAAGCTTTCATACATTAAAAGCAAGATGCTTTTGCTTGGCTTTGATTTTACTTCCTGTGTTGTGTTTCTCCTTTTAGTTCCTTTTTGGGTTTTGGGGAGAGTTTTCACCTCTTTGTGGAGGCTCGAGGACTTTGGTGGATGTTTGAGCTGGTTTTTAAGTTCTGTGCAGCTCTCTAGGGCCGGGGATCTTAGGTTTGCTTTGATTGACTTCAGCAAAGCTGGTTTTTATCATATAAACCTTGACCCATTGATGAACGCTTATTCTGTCTGGCTGGAATTTCTGCAGTGGTCCTTCAGGTCTCATAACTTAAGAAGAGTTGAAGTGTGTATGTGATCACCCAGCAAATGTTCACAAACCCCACAGCAAGCTGCTGTCGTCATACTTGGAGTTCAGCCCTCTTGGGTTTTATGCCTCGCATTGTGTTACTCCTGTGGTTAGTGATTTCTGCTGGATCTCTCCTTTGCCCTTCTTGCCTGATGGTTTCATCAGAACCAGCATCAAGAGAAGTGACATCAGCTTTAGTGAACCATGCCCATTTGTACCTTGGTCTGAATAAATTCAGGAAAAGAGCTTGCTCTGCTCCCTTTGCAGCAGGAAGCAGCTGTAGATTCTAGTGCTGGTTGGCCTCTCTGCACCTGCCAAGCACAGCTCCTTTTCCAGCTGCCCAAAAGGCTAAGGAGTAGCAGGGGGAGGCTTCAGAAAAGCAAACACTTGCTTATGTCAGCAGGATCACTGCCTTGAAGTTGTTATTATGGAAGTAAGGATGACCCCAGAGCACAGAGGGTGATGTATTTATGTCAGTCCTTGCTGTTCCAGGGGAAGGCTGTGAAATTCCATGCAACTTGTTGCTTTTTTAAGGAGTTCGTTGAGTCCCATGTTCTCATACAGGACAAGGACATTCTGCTATCACAGTGAATTGTGTGTATGTATCTGTTGTGGGAAGGACTTACCTAGGTAGCAGAGTCACTCCACATAAATCCTTCCAGAAGGCTGTTCAGCAGGAGCAGAAGTCTGGCATAGCCCTGGCCCCATGGTTTGCCTCAATGACAGGAGCTGCAGGTTGTCAAAACATCATGATTGCCAAGGCACTGGGACATTCTGGGGTGAGCACAGGTTTCTATCTGCTGAGAACAAAATAATGCTGAGTTCTGTAGATTTGCCGGCCAAGCCAGACTCCACATCTTGTAGGACATGGCTCCAGTGCAGGATAGGAAGCTTGGGTCACCCTGCTGGGTGGAGGACCCCCCATCAAAGCCCCATACAGTGCCCAGTCAGACCGCTCCACTCTTCCAGCAACAAGGAAGGATGTTTTCCTCATTTACCTTCCCAGGCTGTTTCTGATGGGCAGGCTGTGTGACCTGCTCCGTTTGCACTGCCAGCACGCTCAAGTAGCAGCTTTGGACACACCTCAAAGTCAAGCTGTTCATCTAATCCCAAAGCTACATGTGAGTCCTGTTTTGTAATCCCCCCAAGAAAACAGATTTAACACCAAGAGGTTCTGCAACCATTATCAGCTCCCAAGGGGTAGCACAGATTGTGTTTTACTATTAGGTCAGTGGAAAATAGGAAAATATTTGGAATTTTGAAAATTACTTGCCCGTATTTTTCTATGTAGTTATAAGAGGTCTTTCCTCTTCGAGGCCAGGTTGGACAGAGCCTTGGGCGACATGACCTAGTGTGAGGCGTCCCTGCCCATGGCAAGGGGGTTGAAACGGAATTATCTTAAGGTCCAACCCAAACCATTCTGTGATTCTACGATTCTCTTTTTTTTCCTGTCAAAAGAAAACAAAGTAACAGAAAACACTTTTACACACACACACACACACACACACACACACACCAAGTTCTAAGACATGCAAATTAATCCTTTATTATTTTTACAGTCTCTTTTTCTCCACTGGAAAACAACTTCTATAAACAGACTTGTAAGAAGAAAGCCACTCAGAACTGGTGAGAGGAAGTGCTCCTCAGATCCGACCTGTAGTCAGAGTTCCCGCACCACGTGTCTCCCCCTGCCCCAATCATACAGAGCCACTTCCAAGGCAAACAAGCAGCAATTTTGAAGTAGCACCTCAAGAGGAATGAGGCTAACAAAACCCATCCCCTAAAGGTTCCCACTGTACAGGATTTATTTTGCTTTCCCTGACCCATTTGCACAGGCTTTGAGCAGTTCCTTTCACTGACTTTAAGGCATACGCTTATTATTCTAGTTCCTCATGCCTCACTTCTTATTTATTCATAAATTAGGTGTTTGCCAGAGAAAATACTTTGATGCCCTTCTGATGGAGCAGGTACAGGAGAGTAAGCTGCCAAAAAAACACCACCCCAAAACCTTTAAGCAATATTTATGGACTTTTGAAAATTGAGATTCTTGGGGTGGAAAAAAAAAGGCTGCTTTTCTTTTCACATACTTTCCAGGCTGAAAGCTTTTGCTGGTTTATCTAATGGTTTACCTGTCTAATAATTACACAGCTTTTGTATGTTTTAGCAGGATAAATAGAAATGTATGTTTTCAGTGAATCAGCTGGGAAAGCAACTTGCCTTTCCACATTTCTTTCTGCATGTTCACCTCCTATGGTACTGTGGGTGAGTGCCGAACCTGGGTTTCCTTCTGCGATCTCAGAACTGACCATCTCTTCAGCTGTACTTGCAATAGCTTCTGCTCTCTGACCCACAACACATCTGTTAGCTCGCAGGGAAAAGTTAATCTAAAATCCTCACAGCCTAGCGTTAAAAAACCCTAGTTTAGGAGATGCTTTAGCTGCAGGCTGGTGGAATTCAAAATACTGTGTTGATGAAGCAGCTTTATGCACCAGCCCTATTGCTATTTTACCAGACATCTACTGTTGATTCCTTCAGGAACAGGAGCAGATTTTTGTGGACTTGAGTCTGCTGTTTTCCTGTTTTGTGATCCAAGGGCAGAGCTTTCCCAGAGTCAGACCACTATCTTCACCATCAGCCAGCAAATCCTCTCTAACAAGTGGTGATTTGCCTTCTTGTGTCGTTATTATGGAAGGACTGTAGCGCTTGTAAAGACTTCCTAGGATGCACTTGGTTCTCTGGGATTTTATGTAGACATGATACAGAGCAAGATCATTTTTCTGCTGTAAGTGAACATGTCATGCAGCTCCAGTAGCCTTGATCCACAAAAGATGCCTTTCCTGCCTCAGTTACTTCGGTAGAGCATCAGCTGTAATGATGATTTGGAATATATGTGTATGTGTGTGCATGTATCTGTTGACATGCAAGAACCACTGACTGCTGCTGACAGTGAAAAATGTGGCCATCAAACACACTCTGAGCTGATGTATTTGAAGTGCAATAAGAGGAGAAGCGGGTGATGTTTTTTTTCCTTCCAGTTTCTTTCAGTGCCACTCAGAAGTGGGACAGATACTAATGGTAAAACCCTCCAGGAATTTGGCTCTTTGGGCATTCCTGGGTGCTCTTCCTTCAGTTTTCTCTCTTTGTGTGCTGAGTTTTGGCTTCTGAGTATATTAAAAGGCTTGTAGCTCTTCAGGAGCTTTAAAGAAAAGCTGTCTTCCCAAAAGCTTTCAGGAACCATCTGCATTCTCTTTTTTAACAGGTCTTCATTAAAAAGCAACCACCTTTCTCTCTGATCCTACACTTCAGTTCAGGTGGGATGAGGGGTCCTGCACTGGATTTTTTTTGTTGTTTTGTTGGGGTTTTTTTCCTTTCTTGTTTCTTTCCTTCTCCGCCTGCACCTTTCCTTACATAGAATCACAGAATGGTTTGGGTTGGAAAGGACCATCTAGTTCTAACCCTCTGCCATGGGCAGGGACACCTCACACTAGACCGTGCTGCCCAAGGCTCTGTCCAACCTGTTGTTAAACACTTCCAGGGATGGAGCATTTACCACCTCTCTGGGCAACCTGTGCCAGTGCCTCACAGTAAAGAACTTCTTCCTTATATCTATACATATATACATACAGACAACTGCCTTTACTCTTCTGCTTCTTTTCTCCTCGTGGTTCTGAGGTCTCTTGGTTGACAGCATTACCTGCAGTATCTATAGGTAATGTATCATGTTTTACTGACCCCAGGAAAACATGCCCTCTTCCACATGAGCAAACTCCAAAGGCTGTGACTACCTTCTTGCTGGTAATGCTGAATCCTTTCATCTGTCTGAACAAATTTTTTAGGTTCTGTGCACATTTCTGGTTTTAATAAGCTCCTTTATTTTCATGCTAGAAGAATTAATCTAAACTCCCACTCTCAGCAGGGTGTTCTCAGCCAGAATATTGTTTTCAAACTGAGGCAACACCCTGTTTACATAGATAAGCAAATTCACAGTCTGCAAAGCTTCTTCCAGTCAGAACAGTGAACACTGAGCGACTGGGAAGCATGGGTTGCACATACACATTGCTTCTTCTGAAGGGGAATCGGGTTTATTTTTCGCCTTCTGAAGAATTGAAACCTGGGGCATCTGCCTCTTGGCCAGCCATTCTTTCCCACAAACACTGCTTCCCAGGTTCAAACCAGCTCAGTTAGGTTACTGCATGTGCATGCACCTTGATGCCTGCCTGTCCAGGCCCACTTACAGGGCACACAGGGAACTGCTGAACAAGTCAGACTCCACTGTGGACCTGGGATGTACCCCCCAAGCATTTTCTGTAGCTTGATTGCTTGTTCAAATTATTGTAGTAAGTGGGGTGCTTTTCTTACATCCTCAAAGTGCAACAGTCTGTGGGGAAAAAAAGCCAAAACAAAACCGTATTTTTGCATGCTCTGGTGTCCCAGGTTGGTGTCCGGCAGCATTCTCAGTGGCTGCAATCCAGTATTTAGGTGCTGAGCTGGGAAAGCATATGATGATGCTGTCTAATTCCTGTGGACAGAGCTGGAAGATACTTGAAGGAAGGAAAAAACCCAAGGCAAACATAAATTTTATGTTTGCATGAGTGTATGTAAGGATCTCTTCTTTTCTGTTGGTTTCTTTTTATTAATTTGCATTTATGTTTACACCGCATCCTGCTTCTTTTGGAGAGGTGAGAAGAAAGCAGAGTAAAGGCTGCTGTGATCCTCTGTGCTTGTTCTCTAAGTCCTCTTCTTTTGTTTTCTTCTTTTGTTCAGTAGTGGGCAAAAGTTAAAGGTTAAAAAAGTTTAAAGTTGGGTTTTTTCCCTTCCCTGACAAGGAAACTGGAGTTATTTCAGACATATTCTAAGTTTTAGTAATGTCTCAAAGTTACCATAAGAAAGAGAATGGCATTTCCAGATGAAAATATAGGAGTGTGTGCAGAGCATGTAGGCTTGCTTTACTGAGGGTTAAATCTCTCTAGTGAAAGGACAATATATTTCTTTTGTACCTTGCCCCCTTCCCCCCAAATCAAACTGTGCAGAAGGTAAATCCCAACCTGCAAGCCTGTGGGTGTTTTATGCTATTTTCACTTCCAGGTAGCCAGAATAACAGGGCAGCAATTAGAACCTGCTTGTAAAGCAGAAATGGTAATAGCATCTGGTCTCAAGATAGAGGTGAGGTCCTTTCTCTGACTACCACTGTCCACTGGTATTTCTATTAGATGTAACATGATCTGCAGGTGGCAAATAAGGCCAAAAATTGCACAATAGAAATAAATTCCTGGTCATTAAAAATATATTTCAGCTGGTAATGTATTTTATGCCTGTCCCTTTCAGCCCAGTTGTGCTTGTTCCCCTGAGTCCCCACCTGTGATATTGGCCATATGAAAAGAGCTTCCTTGGTGAATTAGTGACTGACTTCTAAATATTGTCTGTCTTTACTTTCCTGTTGTCGACCTCCAGTCTGGCATGCTGTTCCAAGACTGTTTCACCAGACAGCAAGGGGGGGCCTCTTTATATATTCTCTCTCTTCAGCTCCACTGCACTTGGACACATCTTCATTACAATCATTTCAGTCGGTCTCTTCTCCCAGGTAACAAGTGACAGGACAAAAGGTAACGGCCTAAAGTTGCACCAGTGAAGGTTTAGGCTGGACATTAGGAAGAGTTTCTTCACCAGCAGTGTAGTTGGACATTGGAACAGGCTGCCCAGGGCAGTAATGGAGTCACCATCCCTGTAAGTGTTCACAAACCGTGTAGGTGAGACCTTTAGTGACATGGTTTAGTGGTGGCCTTGGCAGCGATGGAGTAATGGTTGGACTTGATCATCTTAAAGGTCTTTTCCAACCTAGTTGATTCTACGTTTCTATGATTTGCTATCTTCTAGGCCTCAGAGCAGCAAAGCCCTTTGGATGTAGTTATAAAACATCTGTAACTAGTGTGTGGGACATGCCTACAGACTGTGATGAGGAGGTGGTGAAGGAAACGCCTATACTAAAACATTTTCTTCCAGGGTAGGAATGTTCTGAGTCAAGGAGAGAGGAAAGTAAGGGGTTCGGGAGAGCTGGAAGTTTTCATATGATAACGTGTACGTTTTAATCCCTAGAAAGCACCTGTTGAATCTCCCCCCTCCCAGGGATGCTAATCGGTCTTACAGTGTGACTCCTTTCTGTACACGTTAGAATCTTAAAATGGTTTCGGTTGGAAAGAATGTTAAGATCATCCAGTTCCAAACCTCTGCCATAGGCAGGGATGCCGCATACTAGACCATGTCACCCAAGGCTCTGTCCAACCTGGGCTTGAGCACTGCCAGGGATCCAAATAAACTGAATTTCCAGTAATTTTTGAGGGAAAAAAAGAAATAAATGAAAACAAGCCTTGAACTTCAACACCTCAGTGTTTCTGAGTTTCTACCTGTGCTGGAAGTATTCAGAAGATGATCTTTGTTCCATGTTTGTCCCTGTCTAACTGTCCTGCTTCCAATGTTTCTAACCAATGGGCTTAAACTGAAACAGCAAAAGTCCAGGTTAGGTACAAGGAAGAAGTTCTTTACTGTGAGGTTGGTGATACGCTGGCACAGGTTGCTGAAAGAAGTGGCGAATGCTTTGTCCCTGGCAGTGTTCAAGGCCAGGTAGAACAGAGCCTTGGGTGACATGGTTTAGTGTGAGGCATCCCTACCTATGGCAGGGGGTTGGAACTATATGATCTTAAGGTCCTTTACAACACAAACCATTCTATAATAGCACAGGACAGGATTTTGGGTTGGGTGAAGCTAGCGTAGTTTTCACTTATTTCGATGCTTGCTTATGGGAGAAATACACTTCCTGGAATGCTAGGGCTACCCACTGAAAAAGAAATGGTAATGGCAACAAATTTGCACAAATACTCTGTTCCTCTCAGGGGCAAAAAGCAACGGCACAACTAAGAAGATTAGAATAATTTAAGAAAATTCAAGCTGTTTCATAGTTTAGTGGGTGAATGCTTAGAGGTGATACAAAACGAATCCAGGATGAGGAAAGAAGGCAAAAAGTGTTAATGGATGAGAAGGACCAAAGCCTTTAGCACTGTGAGAGGCCTCAAAAATGTACCTTTAACACAGAAGTGAGTTTTTTTAATATATTCTGATTGCTCTCTTGAAGTTTATAAAGCAATTTTGGCTGTAGTCTCTATGCTTATCTGTAGTTACATGATGATTCATAGCTGATAATAGATGAATGTTTTCTTAGAAGATTAATTTTATAAGCAGAAGAGCCTTGCAAGGTAGCCCTCTGGTTAACATTGCAAATAATGCTGGAACATCTGCCATATTTTATTTTTTAAATAATTACATCACACAGTACAAGTCAAGGTGCTATATTCAAGATTCATTTTAAAGCATCTGTTCTGAGGGACGGTGAATCCCCATTCAAGGTGCAGGATATAGACCTACTCATGTCTAAGCATACAGTTGCATTGCTGTTGCTGTATGATGGGGACAGTCTTGCTGCTCCTATTGCCTCATCTCTGTCCTTACCTGGATCTCTAGGCATATAAATCAGATATTCAAACCAGAGGGTGCTGGGGATGGAGAGGAGATGGTCCTATGTGTTGCAGGAGACTCTCCTGGCTCTTCTGTCATCAACACTGATGGTACAGAATTACCAAATAAATAACACGTTCTTTGATGGAATTAAATATGAAATTGGAAAAGAAACCGTATCTCAAGTATAACAGAGGCTTGCCAGATAAACCATTACACTCTAGAAATCTGATGCTGCTAAAATAAAGGATGTTTTTTGAAAGAGTTCCAGATGGTATTGTTTTCATTTCCCCCACATCCAAAAAGAAGTATCACTTGATATCAGTTGGTAAAAAACAAGCGTGTGCAGCTTACAAATTCTTGTATATCACCTACCAATTAACCTCTACACTCAGCATATAATTTTTCTCACATGGATCCCAGGATACAAGAACCTTTCTGTCTTGCAAGTCCACACTCATCCTACTCATTCTTTTGCTTTTTGTGTTGTGGTAGGGTGTAAAAAATAATTGCCTTCTACCAACCCATGGTCTGTTCAGTTGGAAAACAAAGCAAACAAAAGGTAAAGGAACAGAGAAAGAGTAAAGAGTAAATGAGAGTAAAAAGCAAGGTTTCCCAGCAGCAAGTGATGTAGAAGCCACACTTCTTTAGTCAGCTTTAGTTCTAGGCACAGATTTTTCTTCTGCTGTTTGTTTGCTTGTATTTAAGTGTTCAGATTTTTGTTCTGCAACTCATTAGCTGTTAGGAATGAAACAATACAGGGGTTGTCTGGCAATAGAAAGGGCTAGTGCAGTCTGCTTGGTTCTCTAGTCCTAGCACAGAGCAGAGAGGCGTATGGTAACCGTTTTCCAGTTGTCATCTTTCCAAACAGCTCAAAATCTGCTGTGAATATTAAGTTGAATAAGTTTTACTTTGGCTGTAGAGGTGCATCCCAAACCTAATAGCATTCTCACTCTTCCTATTTGGGTCTAGTAATTACTGCACTGACAGTAGCATTGTAGAATGGCCAGACAGAGCCACCCTTGCACAAACTGGGTGTCCAACAGCATTAGACTGCTTCAGGATTGTGTGTCAGGCTGGCAGAGATGGCCTGGGACCTGTAGGAAGACCCTTCCCAAGTGTCAGCAGGAGACATGGGGAATACACAAGGGCATATTGCGTTCACACTGCGTTTGTGTATATTTTTACTGCAATGCTGCCAAGCTTGTGTTAAGAATATGCCTTAATATGCCATAATTTAGGTGTCTTAACTCCTAACAGAAGCCTGGTCCAAGTAAAGTTGAAATATTTATATAGTCTCTAAATATGTTTCTATACAGAAATCAGCAATTCCAGTGACATGTAAGATTGTGTGTTACCTGTGACTAACAAGAAACATCATCGATGAGCTTCTTCCTGAATAATTTGTTTTCCTTAAAATCCATCCTGTGCCTGAGTCTGAGAGATGTGTGTGTACTTCTGTTGGTGAAGGCCAAATTGAAGAGTCTTGGTGCAGCCAAGCTTGCAGTCTAAGTGAGGCCTGGGACCGTGCTTGGCACTGAAGTTCCTGCAGGCAGGTGCTATTCAGCAGGGGGAAGGTGATGATACACATCTTAGAAGGGAAGAAGTGTCAATAACTAGCAGCAGCGTGATGCTCAGTCAGTATCTCCTGGTGAAATGTTGTCCAGTACAAGGGAGTTAATGCCTTTCCTCTGTCTTCTAAGAGTGGTTTTCAATAATGCAAATCACTGCAAATACTGTTGAGTCGAATTCTGGCACGTGTTCTAGAGCGAGAAAGCAGAAATGGTTGCTGGAAGGGACGAGTGGGCTGGTGAATGTTTTGCGTGATTCGTTCACAGGACAGCAGATGTCAGCAATGAGGCAGAGATACCGAAACCTCTCAGCACTACCTGAGGTGGGAAGTAACAAGCCTGATTTTCCGCTTTTAAATTGCCGGGATGGATCAGGCAGTGTCTGTTTATGACCAGATTAAGAACAGGAGTGAACACAACATTCTGTCTGCTTTGCATATGATTGGCCTTTTTCAACATATTAGAATTTTATTAGTGACTCATACATACGTCTTTTTAAATTATTGTTGTCATATCTAATAGTAGGTGTGCTTAGTCCTGGTTATTCTGAGTTGAAAAAGTTTCATTTGATGTATGCTTCAACCTCTTCCTTCTTCTCTTGTGTCAAAACTAGGGTACACTCATAGACAGCTTAGTGTGTCCATTCCTTCCAGTGGTATAATATAGCTGCAGGTGATACTTCGTTTAACCTCTTTGTTAAAAGAAGGGGGGGTTATTTACTTATATATGGGGTTTTATAGCTAGAATGTAACCCAAGCAAAACTGCACTTGAACCCTACAGCTGAACATAAAGTGAAGTTAAGATAAAGTGTGCACAGTGCCAGGGAAGCTACTTTTGTTCTGTTCATATACATATGTAAGGATGTATGCACTCTAGTTAAGGAGGTTCTGTTACAGTTATATAGATATAGATATAGACATATTTATTTATATAACAATACCTATATATGCTGAAGTCTTAGGACATTGAACACTGGCTAAAGAAAAAATGTTTACTTTATGATTAAATGATGTGCTTCTTGATGCATCACATGTACAAACTGGCTTTTTGTAAAAGCCCCATCACCTCACAGAAAACCTCTAGCCACATTTATGTATCCCATGGTACACTGGGGTTGTCGAGCACCCCATTTTGCATCAGGTAGGTATCTTCAGAGCAGCACATTTCATTTCCACCATGTCTCTCATGGTTAACGTTGAAAATATTATTGGACAGAATGTTATTTTTTGGGCAGGCATAAAGAAGCCCAAGATTTGGCTCACACTGTACTGATTTGAAGAGTCTCGTTGGCAGAGAACTTACCATGTCCCCTGAAAACCTTTTTCATTGAGTAGATAAGAAGATCCAGTTTCTGGGTTGAAGTTCAAATTGAACTTCACCTGCTGGCTTCTCTATTTGTAGTTGTGTGCTAGGTTAAATACAGCTTTAGAAGTCAACAAGTTGTAATTACATGGGCTGTCATCAAAAGTATCTTCAGCCACCCTTCAGTAATCTAAAAAGAATTTTCTTACAGGTGATTGTACATTTAATGGTCATCCCTCATCTTGGTAGTGTTGTTCCTCTGCCTTTTTGTTTTCTACCCAGCTTCTTCAAAATGTGCACTCTTTGTGAATGGGGATGATTTGACTGTATGTACTCATTTTGTGCCTTCATCTTTAGATCCCTTGTCAAGCTCTGAATCTAAGTTTTTTCGTCACATCTTTCTTCCCTGGATGCTTAGACATTTAGGCAGGTATAAAAATATCAGATTATAGATGGCATATCTAGTTCTCAGCCTGAAAGCCTGGCTGAGCAGTTGTGTCAAAAGTGATTGTTCCTTAAAGTCATCTTATCAGTTTGAGTCGTTCCAAAATGCTGCCTTCTTGAAGGACAGGTTGGCTTGGGAAACATCCTCACTTAGAGCTTTATGAAGCCTTTACTCTTAGTCATACTTATTCTTAGTCACTTGGGAGATTGTAAATTGGGGTTTTGCGGGGCAGGTTGGTGTCTTGTGCAGAGCTATCAAATTATCTTTCAAATATGGAAATCTGTACTTTGCTGCAGCACACTTATTTTCCTCAGCTGTCCTTCTTTTTTTTCTGAGGCAGTCAGAAGATACTAAACTTGCTCTTAAGGACTCTCAGAATCAGATTCTTGTTCACAATATGAAGTAAAGGTACTGAACTTTTAAGCTTATGTGATGTTCATATTTTAAATCTGGTAGGTAATATCAGAGGCTCTCATATTTTATCTACGTGGTTTGTCTGAGTATTTTTTGCCATTTTATTGAATTGCCCCAAAAAGGGAGTATTATTTATGTGATATAATCCTCATTCAGTTCCTGTTTGTTAAATGAAAGGAATGTGTCAGGCAGTCAGTTCTTAAGAGGTCTGGAATCTGGATTGTAATTGAATCCATTCCCTCTCAGCTAATTTATGTACTCTGATGAGAAAGAAGTGTAATACAATTTGTTCAAAGAAAATGGAGAATGTTCACTCTATGGAACCACACCAGAAAAGTTCTCTGAAGGAAGAACCACCGCAGAAGGGGAAGTTGGGCTCCCTTCTGTCTGATCAGCCTAGTGAAAGAGGATGAAATTAACATCTTGCAGTAGAGTTGTACTGTTTCAATTTTGTATGAGCTCCTGCCCTGTGTTTTCATTAGCTTTCTGTGGCAGTGTGCTAGACATGGTGGTTTTGATACTGTACACTGTAGCCTTCCGTCCTCATGCTTGGCTTGTTGTTGATGGGGTTTCATTTCATCTCTACTAGTTGTGCACTAGTACTTTATTCTTCTCTATAACAGAGACAGGGAAGGAGCCATTTGCTGTAGAACAGGGTCCTAGATTTTCCCCTGAACTAAGGGGCTGAAATCAGTGGCTTGGAAGCAGTAAAACTCCCTTGGTTATGGCCTTGGCATGCATCAGTCTGAGCATGGGAGGTCTGACATTCAGTGTTTGTGGTGATGCACCTCATCTGCAACAGAAGGGCATCATGACACATGGGTATTTTCAGATACAGCATGTTGTAAATTGGCAAGAACTGTCCCATCAGGTTCTGCCCTTCTCTTGTAGTTCATCTGTGGTCTGTTCTGGCTGCAAGTGGGCGCAGTACTTGGCAGTTATTCAGTAACTGGGGTTGAAATTCCCTCCCATTTTATTGTCTGGTATATTCTAAGATACCATGTGTTAGTCTGTAAAGACCTATAGGCCAAATCGTGGGCAGCAATATGTTCCCAAGCATGGAGCATGAGGCAACTTCTCCCTTCTGTGCTGTATCCCACAGACCTGCAAGCAGTTTACAGAGGAACCCTGCTCCTACCCCACTTTCCCGGGCAAGATCATCTGAGAGGACTACAACTCCAAACTTCATTTCAGGACAAAGGCAAGAACATCCTGAGTTTCTAAAATGTGTAATCGCCAACCTTGGAAAGGATTAGCAGACTCCACCCCCTCATTTGCAGGGATTACCATGCTGCTAGTAATATTACAGTGTAAAAGAATCCAGGGTTGCAGGAAAAAAAAAGTATCACAGAATCACAGAATGATTTGGGTTAGAAAATACCTTAAGATCATACAGGTCCAACCCCCTGCCATGGGCAGGGACATCTCACACTCGACCATGTTGCCCAAGGCTCTGTGTAACCTGTCCTTGAACACTGCCAGAGATGGAGCATTTGCCGCTTCTCTGGGCAGCCTGTGCCAGTGCCTTGACACCCTCAAAAGCTTCTCAACATCCTAATTTCATAAAGACTTTGCCATGGCTAGTAGAGTAGGTTTCATTGGATCTCTCTGAAAAGAGATGCTGGTTTCAAGCAGTTTGACAAGGGCAATACTAAACTGTCTTTGGTTATAACAATATTCTGTGTTTGTTGACAATACCCAAATAATACCAAGCCAGTTGCTGTTGAGACTTCTTCGGCACAGTGGGAGGTGAAGGGTGTGAAACCAGGGAACCCAGGTGAGAAGATGCCAGTGAAGGCTGTTGTTGCCTCAGGCATGTTGGCTGGAGTCCTTCTTGAGCCATATTGTGGGGCAAATGTCCTTGCTGTTTATCTGTGATTCCAGAGTCCTTCCTTGTGTAATGGTATTCATAGAATCATAGAATGATTTGGATTGGAAAGGACCTTGAGATCATCTAGTTCCAACCGTTTGCCATGGGGGCAGCCATTCATCATATATGAGCCTTAGTGTCCTATTCACAGACAGGAGGGCTGAGTTTGGAAGATTTTCTGTACCTCTGGTGCTGTTGCTTTCAGTGGTTATTTACGGCTTAGTCACCTGATAGGTTCCTACTTATGCACGTTGCTTTCTCATGTTGGGCGCCCAGGATTTCTTGTCATCATCTTCAAATCTTTTGGAGTTGAAGTGAAGCCATGTGCTGACAGGAGGAGAAGGTCTGCAGAATCCAGAGGATTGTTCTTCACCACCAGGTGTGCAGGGCAATGGAGAGTTAGGGCAGGTAGAGAGAAGAGTACATTCAGACATTAGTTTGCAAGTGTGAGGAGAAAATTCCATTGCTGCCAACTTAGTAAATGTTTCATTTGGAGATGTACGATTCCACATCCGGCTTGTATTTAAATACAGCAAATGTGACTTTTAATTTCTCTCTTTTTTTTTCTTTTTTCCAATTCAGACTTCAATCTTGTAAGAAAGGTAAAGTCTTTTAAGAGAAAAGATCAGCTTTTGACAGCTTTGAGCAAACTAACTGTATGCTTTTGAAACAGAGAAATGGAAACTACAAAATGCTAAAATCTCGGGAGAGGAAAAATTGTAACATAAGGAAAAGGCTATTTTGTGCTCCTTGTCAGTGCAGTTGAACTGTCACTGGAAAGAGCAAACAAGAACAGTAGGAAAAGCCTCTCAGAAAATAGAAATTGGATGGGCACTTGTCTGGAATGTGATTTGGGTTAAGGCTTCTGTGTGCAATCTGAGAATCATAAATGATTCACGGCTGTTTACGTGTGAAGACAGTGTCATGATGGCCAGACAGATGTGATCGGCAGCGGGACCTAAATGCAACAGCTCTTTTTCCTCTTGCTAATTGCCAGAAAATAAAGGGAACAGTTTTGCAGTGTTTTCCTGTGCATTCGCGCCTTCCGAGGGTGCTCTGCAGGCCAGCAGATCAAATCCTATACATACTGCTTCACCAGATAGCCACGTAGTTTCCTACCAGCCTCAGTTCTCATTTAATGTGGACCAGAAATGATACTGAATTTATCTCTGAAATGCTGACAGTAAATTGTGCCAGTGCTGTCCGGCTGGATTTTGTCAAGCTCTTCTGAATCATCCTGTTGTTTGTGTTAGAGCTGTCAGTCCACCTGCTGCAAACCCAGCAATGTCTCATGCATGAAGGATGTGCTGAATGCTCTCAAGCTGCAGTGTTAAAGACCCCTTTAATGGCTTCCTGGAATGGCAGCATTGTCATTAATAATATTAGAAAGAAGAACAGCTAATGGGTCCCAAACAAGGGACCTACTTAGGCATTTCCTTCACTACTTCTGTATTTAGAGAAACACTTAAAGCCTCTATTTACATGCTTTTCCAGGCCAGGGAACTGAATAAGGACCCTGGATTGCGGCATTAATTACAGAATGTATTTGCACACAAAACGGTAAGAAGAATGTAAGTTAAAACACAGTGCACCATGAAGGAATGAGTGTGTGAAGCATGGAGGGAGAGGCATCAAGGCAGCGCAGAGCCAAGCACAGCATGTCCATGCACTGTGCACCCTCAACAAGTCTGCTCTGACTCAGCAAGTAGAATTTCAGCTGGCATTGAGGTGGCCAGCCTGGGTGTTGTTCATTAGTAATGGGCATCAGAGGAAGATTTGTACTGAGCTGTAGTGGCTCTGAGTTTGTACTGAAGGTTTGTACTGAAACTATAGTGTCCCATAGCTTTGCGAGTACTTTTGGTTTGTTGTTTGGACGCACAAACATCAGCCAGAACACTGTGTGATGATCCCACGGCAGCCTGTGATTCCTGCAATACACACAGGTGCCTAAGAAATCACTTTTTCCTTCCAGTTAGACCAGGAAATAGCTGTGGCTACAGTCAGTATGTCCATATTTTTTAATGGGTGGTTCTATGGAATAATTAGGACTTTCTTCAGTTGCCAGCTACATCCGAGTGAAAATGATGGCAAAATTCTGCTTGCTGTGCTGGTAACTAATGGCATTGCTGTGCCATTACGGTAGAGCTGTGCTGGGTATTGCTGAACTGTGTGTTTTGGACAGACAAAGTTTAACTGGAGAATCGCCACATCTTGCCATTAACGTGTTTTCTCTCTAGTGCTGAGCAAGGTGAAGCCCCAGCCCCTATGATCGACAGCCAGTACCTGCACCTGGCCAAGGGTTGTTTCATGATGATTAGTAACTTGCAGGAAGGAGAATTAATACTGAAGGAGGGATCTGGTTTAACTCCTTAGGAAAACTTTCCCTAAAACTTCCAAAACTGTTGTTTGGAAAAGTCGTATCATCTTAAAAATGTTTGGGGAGGGGGGAAAGGAGCAGGGGAAGACAAAGAACAACCCCTAATGAGCTCAGCATAACTCAGTACTTACTGGCTTTTGTGGCTGCATTTTTCAAGCTCTCCTATCTGAGCTATGGCAATAATTAAAGATCCAGTGAAGGATGGATGTACAACTGTGTTTCCCACATCCTTGGTGAGGTCTGAGCAATAAGGGTCTTGAAATAAACATTTGGTTGAAAAATTCCTCAGAACCCTGAACCGAATGTGCTTTTCTCCCATGCTGCTGTGGCAGAGGTCTGCAAGTAATTTGATGGTGTACAAGAAAAGTATTTCCAGTTAAAAGTTCATGTTCAGTATCACCATGTTTTCCCTTATTTCCAGATTACTGTGATGCCTGCATGATGCTGTATCACTTCTTCATTCCACTGTATCTCAGTACTTAGGAGCTTTAAATCTCCATCTCTTGAGGGGTATTAAGAAGGTAACTAAAGCAAACTCCTGGCCTCTAGCAGAGATCTGCCTGGGTAAGAATATCTTGTTCTGAGCTTCTCTTGTTTGCTTAAAAAGAAAGGAGGGGAGACATACTAAATCTTTTTGTTTGCTTGCATTGCGGAGTCCATATTTATGTTTGTGAAAATCTTTAGACTATGCACAATAGTGATGTTAATATCAAAATATCCTGAGGGCACCCATGCTTATGAAGAGCAGTGGGAAGTCTGGCTGGGGAGTCAGTAAGCCTTCAGGAGGAAGCCTGAGGGCTGTGTTTCATAGAATCATAGAACAGTTTGGGTTGGAAAGGACCTTAAGATCATCCAGTTCCAACCCCCCTGCCATATCACCCAAGGCTATGTCCAACCCGGCTTGAACACCACCAGCAATGGAACGTTCACAACTACCCTGGGCAACCCATTCCAGTGCCTCACCACCCTTACACTAAAGAATTTATTCCCCATATCCAATCTAAACTTCCCCTGTTTAAGTTTGAATCCACTACTCCTTGTCCTATCACTACAGTCCCTAATGAAAAGTCCCTCCCCAGCATCCCTATAGGCCCCCTTCAGATACTGGAAGGCTGCTA
>JAOEHY010010160.1:0-30423 GCA_025447955.1 Psilopsiagon aurifrons
TGGCAGGGAGATTGGAACTAGATGATCTTAAGGTCCTTTCCAACCCTAACTATCCTATGATTCAATATATCCAGTGTATCCTGGGATTCCCTAGATCCTATAAAAAAACAAGGATTGAAGCCATTTATATATGGCTTTCAGTTTGCCAAAGCAGGAACATTGTGTCCATTTATTAACAGCTACTACAAGAGGAGTTGCACTCTTTGAACTTTTGGTCTCTCCTGTCAGATAGGTTTTTATTCTCTGTAAAGCATGCACAGGTAGAGACTAGCTTTTCTGGCTCAGGAGAATAATGGATGCATTTCTAACTTCCCACAGCCTGAGCTGCATGCTCAAAGAGGAGGTGACATTGGCTTTTTTGTTGTGGTTTTCACTTGGAAAGCTCTGTAAGCCTGCAATACCTTATGTACAATGTTTGCGGGGCTGTGTCACACACACCTGTACCCTCCACTAACAGGTTCTATCCAGTGTACTAGGATTTCCAGTTCAGCTGTGCTGTGGTTTTAGTTAAATGCTTGGACATGTTAGGTTGGGCTGGCATGGAGAGGGCTCAGAAAGTAAACAGTCAGCATTCAGATCCATGAGTGAGGTGACATTGTTTGCAGTTCTTTATAAGCTGGAGCTGTGGGGGGGGGGGGGAGAATATTTTAGTCCCTGGTATGGTTAATTCGGCACTATCCTAACAGGCCAACAAAGAAAAGTTGTAAAATGCATAAAGATTTCTGGTCCTAAAATTATAGGAAAAAACCCACCTTCACAGTCCAAGAGGAGGCAACAAATTTGGTCTTGAAATGAAGGAGTTACCATCCATCCCGGAAGTTTAACTTTCAGGTCCTTCATCAGGGAAGAGTTCACAGGAAATACTGCTCAGTGTTCCGAGCAGTAGCTGAAACAGAAACCTAAGCTCAAAAAAATCCCATGAAGAGGAAAATAAGGTTTAGGTTCAGTCCCATGTAGACAATATTTAGGTTATTTAAGTGTGATTCATTTCTAGATACTGCTAAAGCTTAGCAAGTTAAAAAAAAAAAGAGGCGATCATCACAGGTTTTCATCAGTAGATAAAATATTGTCTCCTAAAGAGTGACTTTAATGTCATGTTATTTTCAAACGTCTTTGTTCTCTGCAAATAAGACTTACATTTTCATAAATCTATCCACCTCTGTTTTCTGAAGTCTCTTCTGAAATAGTTAAAATCTGATTTTCAAAAGTACTTAATGGTCACATGCTCTGTAGCCCTGTGGGTGGCTCAGCATTTGAGAAAAACTAGGTAGAGGAGCTATTCTGTTTGTCCCTGTGCTTCAGACTCACAGTATACCCTTCTTCAAGTATCTTGGTAACCTGTACAGCCAGCAGGAGAATTAAGTGCTGCTTACAGCCAGCAGAAAGAGGTCCTGTCCCATTTATGTTTAGCCACCTAAGCAAGGTGAATGGAGCTACTATGGTGATTCTTTAAAGATGCCTATTTCCATGTCAGGAACACTGGACCCCACTCCAGTCTCTAGGGAACTAGCTGGCTGAAGATTCAGGTACACCTTGGAAAATACAGATGTGACTGTAAGAGAACAGATTTCCATTAGCTGGTAAACTCTTACCTATGTCAATTTTCCAGACAATAACCAACTACTCTTAAACACAGATAGCTTGTTAAATTGCATGAGGAAATTTGAGCAAAAGGGTTGTGCTAAATGAACTTAATATGAAAAAAATATTATAAAAAAAAGCTTCAGTTAGCATTAAATGTGTATACTATTAAAGAGCTGGAGGAACTGTCAAGAAGAATGTTTTCTCTTAATTGGTTTGTTTTGCCTAATCACTTAGGCTCCAACAAAATACGTTTACATTCTGCCATTGTGTTTGCACTTACACCATCTTCCAGTATATAAGTAGAGATCACAATGTATTTGTAGAAATTATTTTTCTTCCCCATTTATTATCATAGGTTTCTGTTCTGCATGGAATAATATAAATGCTTGTCCTATTCACCTGCCATATGAATAAGAATACAACCAATTATTTGAAACTAGAGAGGGTGTTTAAGTTGTCTGTCCTTCAGCATATAGTGTGCCATTTACAACAGGATACTATTGCAATAGGCATTTAATGAAGTCCGAGTAGTCACTCTGAAGATGGCCTTGTCTATCGTTGGCTGGAAAAAATGCTTAGAATTGCCTGAAGCAGTTAAGCCAGTTCTGATCTAGAAACAAACTCTCTTTTCATGTGACTTTCAGAATAATAAAATGGTGACTATGAAAAGGTCCTTTATGGCTAAATGGTCCATGAAAATTGACAGCAATAAACTTCAAAACTGTAGTCAAGAATCTAAAGCCCTTTCTTAAGCAAAATATAAATACCCTTTAAAAATGCTAATTACACAGTGCTATCAGGTAGACTTGGAAAGCATCATTTGCATTTTCTTCAGGTAAGGTTATAGTCAGTCAGATGTCCCCCCCAAAAGATGATAGTTTAGGGTGAAATTAGATAGTGAAAATGTCTGTGCAGAACTTAAACCCTACATTAAGGATCTAATTCCAAATCCATAATGTAATAATTCTGCAAAATGTGGCTTGACTTGAAGGAACTATTCATGTGCTCAAATTGCTTGTGAGAATATGTCTTTGCAGTGCTGATCTTTCAGCGGGGCTTGATTTATTTTGCACAACTGGCAAGATACTTTTTCAGATTAATATATCACCCTTTTATAAAAGGGATGGATTAATTTAAGGTAAACTCCACTGTAATAGAAAGCTAGATTATCATCATAGAGAAGGCATTGTCTAGAGCCCATTTTTATATTAACTATGAAAATGCAAGTACCTGATTAATAAATGATTGACTGATTGATTGATTTATGGCAGTGGGCGGCCCCAAGCTTCAGTGTGGCTGATGACAGAGGATTTTCACCAACCCACCACTCTGGGTCATGGCACGCTCAGCATACTCTCTCCCAGAGCCAAGAAACCAGAATCTATTCCCCAACCCAGGTATTCTGGCTGTCAGCTGACCAGTGTTGAATTGTTATGTTTCATCCATGTGGAGATTTGTACCCAAAAATTTCTACAGAAGACATTTGAATCAAAAGGAACAAAACCTTACTAAAGAATGTATTTTTAAATTATAATGTCAATTATTGCTTCACTTAGGAGAGCAGCCCCATTCATTTCAGCTGTGTGAGGAAGGTGTGCACAGTTTTTCTCTCTCTGAGGACAGCATATACCAGAGAGGGGGACAAGTGTGTTATATTCAATTCCCTGACAAGCTTTCTAGCATTTCTGTAATCTGTTTTTTTGACTGCCTGAACCTTTCAAACAGAAAGGCAGTTACTGATAAGCACTATGTTGCAGTAGCAGATTAAATTTATCAAGCACTTTGCTTACCTTTTCTGGCCGAATGACATCTGCAAGAAAGAAGCAATAGCTGCACATTTCAGTTAAAGGATCCCAGGTGAACTAGGATATCTATAGAAAAATCAATGTGTTCACGAGTGAATTAAATTCTTAAAATTCTAATTTCCAAACTACCTGTTAATAAGAACAATGGAGATTTCCTCAGACGTAAGTGCAGTTGATGAGGATTAGCACAACTGGGCACTATTTCAGTACTAAAATCCCATTTCCTTAACCAAGTACAGTCTTCTGGATTGCTCCCCCTGTATTTTTTCATAATAAAATGTGACTCTGTCATTGTCCCAAAAAACCAAAATGCCTTCTACATATGCGTAACTTTCAAGTAAATTCTTGGAGAAACCTTTTAGTATATTTATATATATCTGTGTATTATTTCTGTTAAAATATTTAGAGAAAATAGAAATTTACACATTTTTGCTGGTCACACAGGGCATAGTAGTTATGCTATTTTTGGAGGGCTTTTTCTACTAATTTTGCCTGGAGGAGGAAAGCCATCAGAGGAGATCTCATTTAAATACTTTAGACATAAATGTCTTTCTAGGTGAGCGTAAATTGCTTTAATCTTTACCTAGCAGGAATATGATACTTAAAATGCACAGCATTTCACCACCTGATATATGACATTGCTTAGTTTGGTTAATCAGAAATTAAGCAAATTCCTAAATTGATTTTAAATAAATAAAGAAAACGTGGAAATCTGCTGTGGAGTTATGATATTCAAGCCTTTCTAAAGCATCATCTGAGTAATTTTAGGAGATACAGATTCAATAACCAAAAAGAGAAAGAAATTACCATCTTCAAATATGTACTTCTATTTTTCATTTCTGTTTCAGTCTTTCTTGCCTCTAAACGTGATATTTGCATTGAAGCGAGCATTTTAAATATGGCTTTTTATCAGAAAGCAAGCTTATTAAATACTTAATCATGAAATTGTCATTGGCTTCGGTACTGGAAAAAAAGTTGGGATTACTGATTTTTCTGTGTGTATGTTGAGTTAGTATTAATGCTATATTTTATGCTGTATGTTAGTTTCCAGTGTTCATGTAAGATAGGTTTATCTTCCTATGCACATGCAAATATGAAGTACTTCTTCATTAAAGCAAAGGCATATTTTCTGTTCTGCAGGAAATAATGGGTAATAGCTACAGACCAAAGAAAAACCTGTTGATCTTGATCTGTTGATTTGGAATTTAGGTTTTCTTTTTACCTCAATGCTGCTTTTTTTCACCATAATTAGCACTAGGCAGCATCACTGTATAAACTTATCATTTAACTTACTTCCTCTTTTGATTGTGTATGCCTTCCCAGGATTGTTTTTTCAAGAATCATACATAACTTTCCCAAGTAAAATTGAACATTTCTGGCTCTTTCTTTGCCAGTTGTCTGCTTAAGTAGTATTCTGTTTGTCTATCTACATATCATGACTGAATCATGAAGAGGAAATAGTGCAAATAAATTGAGCTGAGCTGTACAGGTAAAAACTGGCATATGCCGAAGCATTCAGGAGTATTCACACATGGAAAAACTGGTGTATAAACTGTGCTTTTCTTTTTAAAAGAAAAGGGTGAGGGAGGGGAGAGAAATTCTCAGCATTTGGCAAAACACAAAATCCATTCAGTGTCTTCACCTAGTAGTGTTATCATTCTAAATCATTTGGCTAGTTTTTAAGAACAATTAAGAAAAAAAGGACAAAAATGCATCTGAAATATTAAAAAATGCTAAGTCAAAATGTTATTTTGATTTTATTTTGATGCAAATAATTATAATTTCAGTTGTGCAGTCGAGTAGGTCGTGTTCTGATTTTTCTAGCTGATCCATCATATGAAGTAATATCTTTCCTAGTTCCTTCTAACCCCCTTTGAGTTTAACAGTATCAGACAATGCTATAAAGAGAAGGGATTGCCATTATGTTGTTGCAATTTTTTTTATATTTTACTTGGCCTAAAGAGGACAGAAAATCCTTTGGGATCCAAAATATTGATGTTCTTCCCTGTATGACAGTGACAACACATATTGGAGTATCTAAATTTGTGTTTCTGCTACAGTTATTAGAGGGAGATGTTTTCACATGTTCTGTGCTTCTGAATTCCATTATTTACCATATAATAGACTTCATTTATTTTGAACATTTTGGATTTTACATAGTTAAATCGTTTGTGGTACTCTCAAACGTTTATTTACTATGCAGTATCACCTACCATTCCTTTAGTTGTGTTTCAGTTATTTCTGTATTTATGTGTTTCTTTCTAATATTTTTTCTGGGTTTACTATGGTATTTAAAATATTAGCAGTAGTCTAAAATACAGTCTGTGATGAACTGAAGACTCAGTACTGATGATAGTGTTTTCATGGAAACAATCCGGTCTAGCTGAAGCCAAACCTTGCCCATGCTTACACTGTTTTGGTGTGGGCTTTCTTACTGAATGGTATCCAGAAAACTCAGATATGATGACTAAGCACAATTAAAGCCAAAGTAATGGCTTGCTTTTTGGTTTTGGATTTTGGTTTTGTTTGGGTTTTTTCCCACTCCTTGCAAATACTTGTATGGTTGTGGAATGACAGAGCTGCACTTTTGCTGGTAAATATGTATATCTGCTTACATGTATATACAAATCGGGGTGTGTATGTAGAACAATACAGCATGAACATATAAGATGCTGCCTTTCAGCATGATGTCTGAACAAAGAGAGCTTGGGAATACATAAAGGAATAAACCTTAATGGCTTGAGCTATGAGCTTAGAAAATCAGCTGCAGCTGAGCTTGACTGTTGCTTTTCCCATGAGGGCCTTAAAGGCATGATAGTACTTTCCTTTAATACTGAGCACTGTAGCATGTGGTAATTCAGCAACCAAACTTAGCAGTTACTCTTCTAAATTATCAGTAACAAGTGCATGGAAGCTGACACCATTCTCATCCAAAACCTGCTAGAGCTAGACTCAAGAGCTGCTAAACAAATAAGAAAGGAATGAAAATTTGTCCAAACAGTTCTCTAGAATGATCCATACATATATGTGATGCTAAGGCCTCTTCAGTATTGATAGCGTCTCATGGTAAACTCTAGATGACAAATGTGTGAATGACTAGGTATTGTTCACTTGAAAACACAAGTCTGTTTTTAAGTTTACTAAGTACAGATTTAGAAGAGAGACATTTAATCTCCTAGCTGTGTAAAGTCTGTCTCCAGAGTACTCTGCCCTTTGAACTTCTCTGAAGGAAAGAAAACTTAAAATGCAGCCCAGGAGTCAGTGTCTTTGATTTGGAACCTTCTGAAGGTAATTGTGTAACTGAAGTTTCTGAAATATCCGTAGGGTAGAGGTAGGAGTAGACAAACAGAACCTGGAGAGTTATGCATAAGTGGGATGTCACATCTGCAGAATTTTTCTTCTCAAAAATATGGTTCCTCATAAGAAGATGACATTTTAATACTTGAATACAAAGTAGATAGTAAGAAAATTAACTGTCTTTCAGGACATTTTTAGTCCACTTAAATGATGTATTAAATATTTTTAAACTAAAAATAGCATTAATTAATGGCAATCAGAATTTAGCTGGATTCAAACTTACAATACTGAAAAGAATCCTAAAGTTTTTCTGAAGACTTTAAAGTCTTTTAAAAAATGCATGTTAAGAGAACCGATTTTTGATTTGTGTCAATCTTTTTCGCCAAAATCCATTCAAGAAACTTGATTTCTTACATTAAGAACAAAATCTGATTTTTAATTAACTTGTATGCTTAATGTTTGCATGTGTAGGTTTATAGACAAGCAAAAGCATGTGTGAGGAAAGAGTATAGGTGAGAAACTCAGTTTCTTCCCACAAACCTCAATGGGTATGTTGGATGGCTGCTTACACTTTTGTAAACGAGTAAGATCAGTAGAACTTTTACTAGTAGTAACAGTATATACAAGCAGTACAGAGGGGATGGAAATCGAATTGAATTTATTACGATGGCAATCAAAACATACTTTCTTTTCAGAGGTTAATAGTCTAGCTGTGATGGTCTGACATGTAACACTGGACATCTGTTGCTGTAGTTATGCTATCATCATCCTCCTTCTTCTGGGTCCTATAAGGAGTTTGAAAGTGTTTGTTTAATGTGGCCAGTGCATGTAGATTCAATCAAAGTTCAGTGAAATACTAAGCTAGTGCATCAGTATCCTACTTCAGGTCATGGAGAACATTCCTTAATATCCTACATGATCTAATAATGGGTGGAGAAAAAATTGCTGAGAAGTTGTTGTGGTTGCCCTTCTTGTTTTTTCCCTCTTGTGCTAAAACTGCTAACAGAATTCAACCCGGCCTAAATACGTCTGCTGCTTCGGTCTTGGAGGAAAGAAACACTGTATTTTGAAAGGAGTCTCTTTTGTAGTGTGTGTGCTTTGTTCTGAGGTTTTTTACTTCGTTTACCCACTAATACAGTATGTCTTGATAAAAGAGCTATCGCTTCTTCCTAAGGAGGTGGAAATGAAGAGTTTCACTGTCAGTTTCTAAATCGTTTTTATTACTTTTAATGTAACACAGTGCTTTTACAGAAAGTTGTGGTTCCCCTAGAGAGTTGTAGGCTTTGGTCCAGTAGTGTGTTCCTGTTTGAGTTAACGATACTAATGCTCTTCTCATTATTAATGTCTAAGTGTTAATAATGAAACTACATGTTCAAAGCAGCAGTTCCTTAAAACTAATACAGCTTAGCAGTTAGCAGTCATATATTTTAATTCTTTAGTTAAAGAGTATTCATGCAAGAGCTTTTGACCTAAATCTAGGAACACCATGAGTTTATCTAGTGATTTTTCCAAAAGGGCACAGATTCCCTTTTTGTCAGGCAGCTACATATTTGAATAAAATACGTATGGTTTTCAGCCACAGTGCCACGCTTCAGGATGCAGAAAGTCCCGAGGGCTCTTGATCACAGCCAGCATCAGCAATCCTACCTTGTTTTTCACCAGAAGAGACAATAGTGCATATTTTATTCCGATAGTGATCTGGTTTTATGTTTTTTGCCCACAGGTAGAATACAAGAGTTGCGTTTGGTTAGCGCTGACCCTGAGCATAAAGTAGTATTTGTCCTGCCCTTGAGATTTTGTGGGCAAGAGGCAGTTTGCATTTCTAGGGCATAAATACTTTAAGGTAGATGAAATTGCATTACTGGAATGAAAATGACAATGCAAGTCAAAAATGATTGTAAACACTTTTCTTGGATGCGGGTTTTTTTGTTCATACAAGGTACAAACAAAAATAGTTATTTGTGATTCTAACAATTTAAATTATCGCTTACATACCTTTTGCAGGGGAAAATAGAAAACCAGAAATTCTATCTAAAGGGCCAAATAACCTTCATTTTCTCTAAACTACATTAAAAGAATCTTATTTCTTTTTAAGAGGCAAAGAGATGCTTTGAAAAATGAATTTAGTTCATTTTATTGCAGAGTTTTGAAAGGTTTATTATTTAGCTGCATATAACCTCAGCAAAATGAATAATGAACTCTGCCATATCTGAAGTCTTGTCCTTCATGCTTTGCCTCACAAACGATTCCCTTTTGTTATAGCTATTTTATTCATCAGATTAGGTCTTGTCATCTTTGCAACTTGCACAACAGGAAATCAATAATTAATTACGGATAGGTAAAGTAATGCCTCAGTGATTCCCTGATACATCCCTATTTCACTATGTAAAGCAACCAGGGATAGCTATCTAGCTGTTTCTCACTTGGACAGATTTGGCAAGTAATTAACATATCTCTCTCCCTTATCATGTGTCTCTTCATAGCTAAAATCAAGGGATGGGATGTAAAATTACGGTAGACAATATGGGATTAGAAGATGATAACAGTGCACACCAAAAAAAGGCACTTGAAAAAGAGACAACCAGTCAAGTCTATCTGGTTATTTTGAAAGGAAAAGATTGGGTGGTACTCTCAGAAGAATACACCTCAGGCTCTGTGGTGACAGGAGAAAAACAGAGAATATATTCTTGATGATTTTGGGGTGGAATGCTGACAATAGGAGCATAATAGCTTTGCTTTCAGAGAAGCTGAGATGGAGGCTGGGAGGAACATGTCTCGTTTCAAAAGTTTCACCACTGAGTTTCACCACTGATTCTGAAAATGTCACTTTAAAGAGCCTACAGAAAACTTAATAATCTTTATCCAGTGCCAGACAGTTTTGCTGTCCTTAATATCTGTCTGTTTAGGAGCCCTTCTTTAAGCCTGATGCTTCCCTAAATATGTATTTGTCTTTTAGCTTCTTAAGCAATTGAACTTCTGCTGTGTCTGGGATGCAGAAACAGTCACTTACAAGTAAAAGGCATTTGTACCTTGAAATTCAGAGTAAAAGGGAGAGAAGTGCTGTGGTGAAGCCCACTGCACATCATATGTAAGGAGACTGAAGCAGGACATGTGTGCATCACACAGCCACGCTGCTGGGGAGGAGTGAGGCACCCCCCCAGCATCAGGCACTGAGGCAGGGGGCTGAGAGCCCCTAGGAGAGGCAGATGCTCCAGTGACAGCTTTGCCACCCAGCGGGCTTGGTCCTTCCCTGCCCAGTCCAGCCACTTCTGCTCTTTGCCTTGGCTCAGGTGATGACACTGCTTCTGTGGTGCTCTCAGCAGGGTCTCCATCTTCTCCCCTCCGTTATGTCTTTGCAAGGGAGGAGTGAGTGGCTTTCCTCCCAGGCTCGCAGAGCAGAGGGTGTCATACTCCATACATAACCTGTAAACAGTAACTAACTGGCAGCATCATCATCGGAAGGCATGGAAAGCAAACAGTATTTTTCTACAACCAGTTTGGCTGAGTGGTCATACTGTGAGCAACTTCTGCACTTTTATCAGAATTATTATATCCCCTAATCTTGAATAATTTCTCTGGTTTATGTCATTTTCCAGCTTTCATAAACTGGAAAAGATACTATAAACATAGAATCATAGAATAATTAGGGTTGGAAAGGACCTTAAGATCATCTAGTTCCAACCCCCCTGCCTTGGGCAGGGACACCTCTCACTAAGTCGTGCCACCCAAGGCTCTGTCCAACCAGGCCTTGAACACCGCCAGGGATGGAGCATTCACAACTTCCCTGGGCAACACATTCCAGTGCCTCACCACCCTTACACTAAAGAATTTCTTCCTCATATCCAATCTAAACTTCCCCTGTTTAAGTTTGAACCCGTCACCCCTTGTCCTCTCACTACAGTCCCTAATGAAGAGTCCCTCCCCAGCATCCCTATAGGCCCCCTTCATAAACACAACAGTCCTCAAGTTAAGATTAGCTTCAGTGATCTGTATTCTTCACTTTGTTTTTGAGGAACTGGCTCATGACTCTTCAGGAGAGGAGGACATATGGGACAGTTGGAGTCAGCAACTCTTTGTCTTCTGAAGCCACTAAAATTACTGCAGATTTCCAGTTGTAGGCTTAATACAGAATTAGTTTGAAGGATTTAACCCGAAGAGCAACTGCTAGCGTGTAAGCTGGGAGAATGCCAGGATCTTCCAGTCTCAATCCCTCCTCCCTTCAGAAACATATCTTGGGTTACCACTTTGGAAGGAAAAGATAAAATCTTAGGAGTAAAAATATCAATATACTGCTTAATAAATTGTTTGCAGCTTAGATGGTAGGAGTGAAAAGCCATCAGTGAAGTAATCTATTGAAAATGCATCATGAGGCAGATCAATGCCCAGCTATTCTCTGTTGGTTTTGAGTTTTCCTGGAAACAATGCAAGCAAATCCAGAAAGGACAATCATTCCAGGAATCATTTACTGATAATAGGATTTAGCACTGTAAATTCAAAGAAAAAATTAAAGAATACCTTTATTTTTTAAGTTAGTTTATCTAAAATTGTTTGATTATTCAAGAGGGTTTCTGGAGTTACTGAAGTTGTAAGCGTTTAGTTGAAATCACGCTGTCAAAGTCAGAACACTTCAAGTAGAAAGGCAGTGGCTTTTTTAGAGAACTGCCAACTCTCCATCTCCTTTAGCAGCTGACATTTCCTTGTCAGCTACTTTGGCACTCAGGGAGCAGTCCTGCTAGCATGCTCAATATTCAGGTGTATTATTGGGGGGTAGTTAGCCTCTGCTGCCATGGGGCTGGCAGAGAGGGAGAAGTCAGGCTCAGTATCTCTGTTGAGAAGCACTGGGAATTTATTCTTTCTCTTGTATAAAAGAAAATTATACAATCCCATCTTATAAAGCCTAATGATAACTGTGGTGGTTGGTGAACATTTGAAGCACATCCGTAAGATACATACGTGAATCAACCCAACCTTGTTACCATTTTAGATTACTCACCGCCGTCAAGTCTCACACATAACTTTCATATGTCAATGCATGTGGATAATGTGATCCAGTTCTAATTTCTGTTATGTCTTATTAGCATCTTGACAACAAATTCCCAGTGAAGAATTGCCCAGACCTGTGTAAGTCTGATGAGCCTTGACTTAATTCACATCAGATTTATCTTTTACTCTAGACAGTGTCACACTGGTGCACAGCAGTACAGATGTTTCATTTAACCTGACAGCAGTGCTTCAGCTTGCAAAAGAAGCAACACCAGGAACTCAAAGCAGTGTCTGACTGAGTTTAAAGCAAGTAGATCCTACACTACGTACTTACAGGCACTTTGTTTTGTTGCTGTATCACCAACTTCTAACACCATGGTGAGTCTAGTTACTGATTCCTGCAGGTGGTTGCCTATCACATTTCAACAGCTTATTACCATTACAGGAGCAGTGGTTATCACAATTAATATCCTAGAAATAGTAAAATGCTGGCTTACAGATAAAGAAATAGAATGACAAAACAGGTCCAGTCCTGTGTGCTTCAAGTCATCTGGAAAAATGTCTATTAAGTCACAAAAGGATCAGACCTGAACCAAGCAGTAGCATGCAAGTAGTAAACCTGGGGGAGGCAGGACAAAACATTCTCTGTAGTTTCTCAGGTTCTAGGTGTTTCATTATTGGGTTTGTTGCATCATTTTGGTTTCTTTTCCCTAGTGATATTTCGCTGCCTCCAAGTTGCTCTTTTTCTTCTCTACAGTGTTAGGATATCAGTGGCCGGAAGTCAGAACAGACTATGCTTTTCAGCATTGGAAGATACTCATGTGCCATCGTACAGTTTTGCTAAACAACTCAGTGCTTTTTAAGTCAGTATCTTCTTAGCAGCTGATAAGCATAATAGGTCAGTGAGTAGGACTTGTTTTTGTTGGTTGGCTATTTGCACATGAGCTGGCATAGAGTTTCCTTGGGACTGGATGTCGCGTGGTCATCCAAGCTAAGCACTGCACCAAGGCTGGCAATGCTAGTGCTCCGTCCCCAACTCTGCCACCCGTTCCTTACCACCTTGTTATGCCTGATCCTCTCTCTTTCCTCTCATCTGTGAATTCTTCAGTCAGGAGCTCATCTGTGAATTCTTCAGTCAGGTTTCCTGTGGTCTCAGCACAGTGTCAGTTCCCATCAGGGTTTCATTTCATTCAGTCCTCACAGTGGTTTTGTTACTGTACAAGTGAGAAAATGTTGTGTCTGATACCATCTACCTCCACAGATCATCTCCTCAGGTTGAGGACTTTACAACCAGAGAGTTCTGAAAATTTGAAATTCTTGCAAATACAATAGAAAAGTGCTTTCTCTTTTCCTCTGCATTTTAAATGCAAACAGCATAATGTGGAAAACCTAATTTATGTTTTTCATAACATACCTATGCAGTAGGAGCTTGGCACAGTAAATTTAGTCACCCTGACAAAATAATTATTTCCCATGGGCCTGAAGAAAATTATTAATTTTCCAAATTATTTAAAATTAGGCAGGGAGACAAAAGATCTGTTTACTCCTTAAGCCCAGTAAAAGATGATTAGTGACAATACAGTATCATTTTTGTTTTCAACAGTGGTTATCCAACAACTGCCTCACGTTTAATTCTTGCAGTTTTCCTAAGAGCATATCACTGGAAACATGTTACTGCCAATCCAGCTTTAACGTTTGGACGTTATGGATTGTAATTGAAAGAGAATACATTTATCCATTATAGTGACAATACAGGGAAATACCCAGTAGCAGATACCTTGGAAGAGATAATAAGGACATATACTGGTATTTCTTTACTCTTGTAGTGTGCAGTTGCCAGCTATTAATTAATTGTTGCAAGTTAACAAATGCATCCATTCTGTAACAGAACGGCATTGAATTTCTTTCCAGTTTGTCAGATCTTTTTGTGTTACTCTTCCCCTCCTAGATCACGTTTATGGCCAGTAAATTGGTTTCTGAAATGCAGTCTCACACACTTTGGTTTTGAGTTAGCTTTCTTCTCTGCAGGACACTGCTATATACTGTACCTTAAAGTATCCAAATCAATTTAATTAAATTTCATTACAGGCACTAGAGCTGAAACAAACTAATGAAAGCAGCCATCACGTCAGGTGGTATTTATCTCGGCATTAAATTGAAAATACTCCCTTTAGGCTCTTAAAAATTAGTTTCAATATTTAACGCTAATAGCTTTTGGAATTGTTGATGGGGATAGTTTTAATAAATTTGTTACAAACTGTTTACCTTTCCACAGAAAAAAGGTTTTCGTTTTGGCATAAGGGAGCTTAAGATAGATGACTTAAAAGTATTGGGATTTTGAAATACTGTGAGGTCTGGGAGCTCATAATGCTGTTGAAAAACACCATGAAGGTTGTCATGCAGTGACAGCAATGTACCTTGTTTAGACAAAAGCAGTGGCAGTCACCACAATACTGGGGTCAGTTTATTGTTTGTCTGACTTACTGAGCTGATCAGGCTTGCAAACTTGGAAGTTTGTAGCAGATTTTATTTGAAGACCTCACTATAGGCACTACTTTCAGCAGAGAGAAAAATGAAAACTTGCAGGGAAGAGAAGAAAAAACATCTGCCCCACAGAAGAATGCTGTTGCTTGCATCCCATCTACAGCTGGATTTTGCTACCTCAGTGTTGAGACACCTTGCAGTGCTGTTTCAGAGGAAGCAACATTGACAAAGCACCTGTTGATACTCTGCAGAACAAAACTGCTGCCACGCACTCTTCCTGTAGAGTTGTTGGACTGTGCAGATAACAGTGAATTTCATCCAATTCCCATCAGAAACAGAGTCCAGGTATTAATGTAAACAATACAGTTGGAATAAACAGGAAGAAACATGTAGGGGAAGATTTGGGTCCCTTTTTTCTGACCCACATGCCAGGGGGTTATTTGAGGGAAGCAAGAGTGCAAAAGGAGAGTGTACCTGGCAATGCACGCATCCAGATTCACAAAGCTGGAAGCATTTATGACTTGCACTATGTAAGTATGACTGATGTCTCCTCCTTTTGCAGGCAGGCAGTAAGAAATAGTCTATTCCTTCTCTTTTTTATCTGACTGGGAGTCTGCCTTCTTGTTATCTTACTCTTCAGCAGTCTCGTTAAGAAAAAATATATGATAAGAAAACTGTAACAGAGTAAATTATAGAGAGACACCTCTCTGGTAAGAACATCTGACCTCAGAGGAGAAAGAAGGGAACCATTTTTCTTCAGCAGGATAAAGGCATGGGCTTCTCACAGGTTTGCTACTTCATTCTTATAGTGGAAAAATCACTGTGCAACTTATTATTAACCAGGAGAAGGAAAAATACTGATAAGTATGTTATTTACAGTACTGATGCTTGGATAAGATTATTGTGCTTAAGCTATTCATTATAGCTATTAGTTCTATAACTAACAGTTCTTAAACTATTAGTTCTTCTTTAAAAATACACATTTTATGTATATACATTATATATATGTACCTATATTGAAAACTTTCTAAGAATGTCCAGTTTGATTTAAGAACATAGGGCTTTACACTTGTTGGTGTTACTGATTGATTCTCCCTCTAGGTTGGAGGATGCAGCTTGTGTAAAAGTAGTGTTGTGCAAGAGAGATCACATATAGAAAATTTTAGCATAAGCAAATTGTATTAAAGATTAACTATTTCTTCTTTCAGCTTTTTTTTTTATTAATTAACTGGTTTTCTTCATTGTATTTTCTTGTATGACTCTCATGAAATGTGAGGTGCAGTTCAGTGAAGTGTCCTAAACGTTAGTGATCTCTGTGGACAAACATTCGCTATCGACTGTAGGGAAAGTCATTACTACTGTGAAAGCCACAGCCTAGACTTTTCACTTTTTATTTCTTCTGAAATTACAGCTGAGATACATGCATGTTTATACAAATGTGCTATGTGAGTACAGGCATTCAGAATCTGTAGTTGGGTGTCACCTCTATCTATGTATTTCCCTCTGCATCAACTATGAGTATCTTCTTCCTGTGTCACACTCTGCTGAGTTCTGTTTCCTGAAAGTTTAGTGGAATGAGGATATTCAAGCCATTTTCTGTTACAAATTCTGAGAGCCATGTGTCTGTTATTTCTGTAGAGAGGGCAGAGTCAGACAGATGCCTTGGGCAAAGGCAGAGCATGGGAGGGGTGGGGTTCAAGATTGGATGTCTGGAGTAGCCTGAGGTATGTGTGGGGGGAATATTCTTTACCACCCTAATGGAGAAATATTTTTATATAAGCAAGAGGAAAATTGGGGTTTGGTTATATTTTATTGGTTTTATTTTTATACAGCATTTCACTGCAAACATTTTGTTTAGTGCTGTGCCAGGCACTTGACTCGATTTTCACTGAGCCCAACAGAAAGTTAGCAATTTTGAAAGACTTATGCCTTTTGTGTGAGACTGGGAAAACTCTGTGTTACTGATTTAGATTTAACATTAAGCAGTTGTGAAGACAGTTAAAATCTATCAGTACTTGAAGTCATTTGAAACACTGTTCAAGATGAGGTTGAATGGGCTTTTAGCAATCTCGTCTAGTGGAAGGTGTCCTTGCCTATTGCAGGGGGATGGAACCAAATGATCTTTAAGGTCCCTTCCAACCCAAACCATTCTGTGATTCTGTGATTCTACGAAGAGCAGTAGCAAAAGTCAGTGTATTCTCTCATGATGCTTTGAAACTATTCTCAATGTCCTTTTAAAAAATTAAATGACATTATTTTGGATTATCTCATTATACTATGGTATGGGAATAAAACATGAACAAATTAAAATCTCCTCTTTTATTTCTGAACTAGCTGTTTCAGTGTTTGTATTTCTTTCTTTGGATGGGTCTTTTCTGATACATCACCATTACCACAGCTTTAAGTGGAAGGATAGAATTCCTTTCTGTACATTTTTGGGAAAAAATGCAATGAGAAGAATGCACTGATTCTTTTTCCCCTCACATGTGAATAAATGTGCAGTTAATATAACTGTCCCCATCTACTTACCCCAAAACTTCCTTATAAGATAGAAATGATTCAAAGCAAAAGATGGGTTTCACCATGAAAACAAGCAGTCTTCTGATTTGGAATTTTCATAGCCAGAATGCCATTTGGAATGTGAAAATAGCGGCATAGAAAAAGACAGAGCTATTAAATATCTTAAAATGTTGTTCAGTGTTATCATAATTTGAGTGTTCCAGAAATGTGTTACTTTATAGCACTTTCTGCATTTTGATATTTCTTCTCATATGTCAGTACAGTCAGTATGTCATATCCTGCACCACTAAGAATATTTGCCACCCAGTGGCAGGGAAGAGGTAGTAGTCTGCTTATGTACATGTAGTGAAAAAACTAGAGAAAATTACTTATATTGGGGCATTTACATAATTTGGGGCGAATTACTTAAAATGGGGCGTGTATGGCATTTTCACTGACTACTGTCATAACGCTTCATGTTGCAGGATGGATGGTCACAGTATCACTTTGTAGCCTCATCTTCAACAATAGAAAGGGATCGGCAAAGACCGTACTCTTCATCACGCACGCCTTCCATCTCTCCTGTGCGCATGTCTCCTAACAACCGCTCAGGTAAGACCAGGCTTTCAGCACCAAGGTAAAGGCAGAGGTAATCCATGTCTGTCATTTTCCTTCTTTAAGCGATGTCACTGGCATCTAGATTTGTTGTTAACAGTGGTGGAAAGGCACGAAATACATTCTTTACTCTTCCCTGAATTATCTATTCAAAACCGGATGTTTATTTTTTTTATTAGCACCTTGTAAAGTTTTACAGCAGGAAGAATATTCCATAATTTCTTGTTATGAATTCTTATGTATTGTTTTCCTGATTTGAATTACCTGACTAGATCTCAGAGCAATGGTGTCCTAGAAGGAAATGGACATGAGGAAATTTTGTTACTTAATTTTCTAGTCTTTAATGATGACTTAGAAGTCATCTTAAAACACTTAGAAGTTGTTGAAGGATCCACATTGTTTTTTGTCAGCTTTTATTCCGATTATATATGTGTGCATATGTAATTATGCATACACATGTATGGATAGGTTTCACCAAAGATTGACTACAGGTCTTCATGTAATGTTGATGGCTTATTTACACCAGCTGTCATTAGTTCTCTATGATCCATACAATGAATTAATGTAATTAACTTACGCTGCAGTGTTAATTAATTTTTCTGTTCATAAATCTGGGCATTTTTCCTTCAGCTTATTCTAAGGTAGAGCATACCTTGTTTAGATAAAACCATTCTGAAATAAGATCTTTAAAGATTAACAGCCTTTCAATGTGCTTTTCAGTACTTATTCAGTCAAATGCTGTCAATCCATAGGTATACCAAGAATTTAAGATTAAAATCGGCCAAGCTGATTACTGGAATGAGCATCATGCCACAGTTTTGTTTTTAAGAAATATCCTTTTTTTTTTGATTACCTAGAAGCTGCATCTTAGTCCTGCAGAACAACCTCTGAGAAACTTGAAAATGTAGCCAGAAGTACAGTGAGAGCTGCTATTCAGTTCTCAAAATCTGTCATTACACAAGTCCATAAAGGGCTCTTTTCACTTTTTTCCTTCTCCAAAATCTCATTTTCACTGTAAGTACAAGACACTTAAAATGTCTGGCCCCAAGCTCTTAGTTCTGTCTCTTTCCAGAACTGTCTCTTCACTTATGTTACTTTGTTGCTTGAAGAACATACTTAGAGAAATTTTGGATGAAATCTTACTGCCATCATCAGTATCGTAAGACTGCAGAATGACTAATATAGTGCTGGTTTCTGAAGGAAGAGGAGCCCATGTAATTACAGACCAGTCAGCTCAACTTCATTCTAGAAAATTGCTGTAACGAATAATCACAATCTGAGCATCTCAAAGAGCAGGAACACAAGATGCTGCTTAACTCCGGGGGTATCTATTTCTACATAGCGTGTTACTATCTGACTAGTAGTGTCCTATCAAATCCAATCATTGATTCAGTACCATTCATTCTTACAAAATGCACCTGAATTCCTACTACAAAATAGTTAATGCACTTTATGGAAAGAATAGTCAGTAAATGAAATCTACTGTAATCAGTGAAACTTTTTCAGAAAAGAATTTTATAGGCAAGCTAGGGCAACCTGGCAAACAGTCCAGAAAGTGTCATGTGTGGTGAATAAAAAACTGACTAAAAACCATTCACAAAGAGTGGGTATTGTTTATTGCAAAATGGAGGAATGCTTTACTTGGAAGTTTGCCTTAGTCCCAGTAGTCTTCAGTGGCTGCATTAATACCCCAGCTAATGTACAAAAGATGCTTATTACCTTTGTGGGTGCCACAAACCTGGGAGAAACACATGTACCTTAAAGGTCATTATTGGAATTCAGAGTGATACTGAGAAATTGGAGGTACTGGGCACAGGGCAAAAAAGATCCAATCCTTTACCAATAAATTCTAAGGAGAATAGCTGGCTAGACAAAAGTTCTTTTGAAATTATTTAGGGATTTTTGTCAGTTGCACATATGAATCAGGAGATGGAGAAATCAGAATATGAAAACCACTGAATGTGTAATTGTTTAACTCAAATAACAGAGACACAAGATGGAGGTGGTGGGAAGAGGTACACATTGAGTATTCAAGCCAGCAAGAGGGACAGTGTGAACTTTCTCTGCTTTCATAGCAGGCAGCTGGAAATAATGAGCAGTGAGGAGTCACGCTAGACATCAAGGAACATTTCCAAACAGGAAGGAAACAAAGCACTAGAACAGACTGCTTGGAGCAGTTATGTGATCTCTGTCATTAGAGATCTTCAGTTTTAGATTAAAATCTGTCAAGAAATATTTTGGTATACTGGATCCTACCTTGGGGTAAAGAGTTGAAGTAAATGAAATCAAAATGTCTCATTCATCCATAGGACTTGAGAGTTCTGTCTTCTTCTCTGTGTCCTTTAAGAACAGAAATCTTTGATTCCACTTTTCGGTCTAATGTCAAGCAGTGATTTTGTATCTGCTTCCAGTAAAAACTCTGAAAGAGGGCACTTCTGGACTTTAACACTTGCCAGAAAGCAGTTGTTCTTGCATGGAAGGAGAGAGAGTTCCCACGGAGAACAGAGAGAGATGTTTTTGTCTGTCTTGGTCAATTATGTTCAAAACACCAGTGTGCTTAAGAGCATTACCAAAGTATGCGAGACAAAATGCATCCCCGTGTAAGCAACTTCTTCAAGGTTTGCATTCTGGTTTCTTCCCTATTAGACTTAAGTTGTGATTAGCTGATTTGGTAATTTAATGTCACATTTCTTTACACCTGCTGGATTATCAGCTTTAGAATTACATCACTATAGACAGGCAATTTAGAAGCAATCCCAAATTTTAATGGCCTCATAAGTAAAAACATTTGTTCTGCATTTGCTTTGCAAATAGAGAAGCTAATGCCAACAGAACCAATCTAGGCAGAATTCAGCATCGCTTTTGCTTCCCTATTCCTTAACTAAAAAATGTAACATAGTTTAGAGATGCTGAAAGATACAGTTCATGATCAAGCATCACAAATAAGCTTGTCTTGTTTGTATAGATTTTCCCTTTGTTTTAAGCAAGGACATTGTTACTGCTTTTGAGGTTCTTTTGACACGCCAGATACCTGGATAGAGGTAGGAGAGGGTGTGGAAGCTCCAGTGTTTAGATATTTTTGTTCTCTGTGCCTTCACAAGGCTCTGGGATGCGCTGCCACTCGCCCTGTACTCCTTTCCCTGGTCTCCACAGCAGCAAAAGTGAGTTGTATCTTCCTACTCCTACATATAGTGAAGTCAGTTTATGTGAAAGCCATTAGTTTTTCCTAAGCATCACATGCTCTAGGTCTTCATAATCAGTGCCAGTGATCACCTTCACATTCTCAAGTACATAAAACCCAAGTACATACCAATTCTCCTTCTAGTCATCTTGCACTTTCCTGCTCTTAGCCGTACTAGAAGTATAGGTGGAGGATTTTATTTTAACAATAGCTTAAAGTAGCATTTGTTGTTCTAAAGGGAGTTGTTCATAGAAATTTAAAGACAGATAATTATTTAAGTCACCTTTAAGTGTTAGGCATTCTTTGCTATATGTTTTCAAAGAAAAATGTGTTTCTTTTCTTCCCATCTCCATTAGAATCCTTTAATTGATTTGCTTACTTTCAAGAAAGGAAGAAAATGGTTTGTATCATTTTTTTCTACACAGTCAATAGTTAATAGTCATTTCAACAGAAATAAATTAACCATTTTGAGAAAAAAAAAAAAAAGGAACTGCCTATACCAGAAAAGTTTTGACAAGTTAAAGAATTTGGAAAGCAAGTTTTTCATAATTGTACTTTTGAGAAAATTATGTTTGTAGTTGATTGTTTCATGAATACATTTGTCCTGTACTTGAAATAACAGCACCTTTTCTTTTCCTCCATAATGGGGTAGTGTTTCTTCAAACAGTTTAATCTTAGTATGCAAACAATTATGCAGTTTACTGAAATGTTTACTCTAGACATTCATATGTTCAGTCATATGTGGCAAGAAAAAACAAATCCATTTTTGTGATCTAGCAAGTGCCCCAGCCTCACCACGGGAAATGATCAGCCTAAAAGAAAGAAAACCAGACTATGAATCCACTGGAACAAACGCCACTTACCATGGAAATAAGGGGGAGCACACTTCCAGGAAAGACACCATGACAGGTGAGTTTATGCTTGCATTGTGTATGTAAAAATCAGCTGTGATGGACTACTGATTTTGTAGGGTTGGCTGGGTTTGCTGAAGAAGTACTGGATCCTAATGAATAGAACGGTGTGTGAAAATGATTTGTGAAGACTGTGTTTCGTCAGAGTAAACTATAAAATCAGTTTGGTATTTCCTCGTAACTTTGCATTTTCATTTCAGAAGAAAGTTGGTAGATTACTTTGAATTAACTAGTGTTGTTTCTGCAAGCATGACAGTGGTTGAGCATGTGCCCTAACATCTGTCTTTGACAGGGAATGGCTTTCCAGGGCCAGTTAGCTTATTTTGCACATCAGTCATCCCTAGGAAATCTGGTGGTGTTTGTGAATTCTGCCTGTTACTTTCCCAGCTGCGCTGATTTAAATGCAACAATTTTCTCTCTGGGTGTTATGGCATCTATTGCAGGTTTCACTGAAGGCCTCTCCGCTGTGGTGAGCTCATTAACTTGTCAGCATTTCAGTAATCACAAAATTTTGAGTGCTCTGCCCAGTACTGCACCTCTGAATTAATTCTCATGAAAAATACATGTTGGTCTCCATCACCATTGCACAGGCTTATATAACCTTTACTGAATGTGTTGTTACACTTACATAGCACTGAGCATCGTGGTGTCCTCTTCTCCAAATGCGATCACAGTGAGGAGTCACACTGAGCATTCGGAATGGCTGTTATTGTCCCACATGCCCTCGGTCGACGTCTCACTCAGAGGATGCCAGAATGGGGGGTCTCTGGGTTCCTCGTCTCACTGGGGACACCAGGAACATGCTGCCTCAGAATCAAGCCATCAGTACTAGTTTTCAAGACTGTATTCAGGATATGATGATAGTCGTACTGCATCTACTGCATTATTCACTACTGCGTAATCAAAACCTAAAGGCCAGCCTTTGTGTGAAAATGTAATATGGAACATTAAATAGCATGAAAGTGAAAGCATGAAGATGAGGAATAACAAGAGCATTGGAAGCCACTGAAATTAAGAGTCTGCTGAACGACATCTGCAGAGTACTACATGAGATTGCAGCAGGTTTAGTCAAGGTACTGCATTTTACATATCTGTAATGTTTTGAGTGTTTCATAGTCATTGCACAAGGTGTTTGTCTGAAGCACTTCAGTGGACCTTATTTGTGTGATTTTGAAGGACAGGACTGTGTTTCTTTCAGTACTTGATCAGAGACCCATGAAGAGGGAATCTCAGGAGTAAGAGCAGAAGGCTGAAAAGGCAGAAACACTAGCATTTTGTTCTAGCTATATCTGCAAATTCAGACTACCAGATTATTTTAGAAGGTTCACCCAAAAAGAAGTGTTCCCATATGGAAAACCAGTGTTTACTTCTGGATAGTCTTGTCTTTTGCCACACATTAAAAAAAAAGAAAATAGAGTTTTCTTTTTCCCCAACCCTTTTCACTTTATCTTTTACTGTAGTGCTTTTCTTCTCCCATTCCTGCCTCCCTTCTTTCCTTTATCTTTCAATATACTTTTTGGAGTATGAGGTTTGTACTTCCCCTGCAACCTTTGCTCCACTTTGAATTTTGCATTATGTTTTCCTTTAAGATCTGCTTGTATTTGTCTGTTCTTACTGGTCTTTTGGGTGGGCTTTTAGTAAGGAATCTTGAAAGACTCAGCATCATGCTCAGCTATTGACTATTTTTCCAGCTACTGAGCTCAGTGAGAAAAATCAAAATCAAGTTGAAAAGGGCAGTAATATTTCACAATCACACATGACCATTGTACAAATTAATATGAAATTAACAAATCACTTTCTCTTTCTTTCAGATCACCAAATCTCTGCTCATTTGCTCTAAGTTCAAATTAAGCACCGTTCTAAGAACAAAAGAAAATGATAAAAGGAGTCTTGCGTGTCAACATTCAACATGAAATTTGTGAAACATATTTGTAGCTCGCTAAATAATAAACACTTCATTAAAGAATGATATTAAATCAGTATTTGTGATTTCAATTGTGAGGCATTTTGGCTTCATGTGAATGGTCTAATATAAGTTCATGTAGCAAGTTTGTTGCAATCTATGTATTTTATTTTGTGGATCAGACAGTGCTTTGCAGCTAATACATCTGTGGAACCTATGGGATAAATGTTTTTTCAGGTTCCATCTGGTGTATGCATATTTTGAACTGCTCTTGTATTTTGTGCCAAGCTGATGTATCACACAAAGCTTTCTTTGACTTACAGGTTTACACAGAATGTAAAGCCGCAACTGTAGTTCCCATTTATCCATGACTGTCTCCATGTTCTTCACCAAAGCTCTTCCCAGTTTATAGTTCAGAAATTTTACGACCTCTTGGTTGTGACTGAAATGAAGGTTTTTTGATGGATTTCTGAAATAGAATGTTGGCTTCTCGCCATTGTGGGGAGTTGTTAGGAAACCTCTGGGGAAAATGGAGAATCTATGAAGTAAACAGTGTGGCTGAAGATAATAACTTACATCGATTTCACAAGGACAACTGAAAAAAAGAGGAACAATATCAAAGTTCTCATTGCCCTCTTCCCAAGTTTATGATGTCTTTTATATTTACTGGCCATCTCTTCTCTGTAGAAAATAATAACCAATAATAAAATTTTATCACCTAAAGTATATTTTTAAGACAGAACCTATTATATTCCTTTAAAAAAAAAAAAAAACCCCGAAACTTTAAGTGCATGTGATTACATTAATTATGCCATGGTGTTTTCCTTCAGAACAGGGAAGATAAGGTTACTGTGTACTGTCATGGGACCCCTGTTCTAAAGTTTCTTTTACTTTGTTGGCTCCCTCACTGAAGTAATATGTGCATTGCAGACTATACCCTGTATCTTCACTTTCACCAGCAGAAACATCTTCTGATTGATATATTTTCTTCTGGTTTTAAAGAATCAGTCATGTATACTTTTGGTTTTTAAACTTGTTTTCAAATCCACACATACAGAACACAAACAGCCACCATCATCTGTTACAATAGCTACAGATACTAAGGCTATTCATTATTACTTTAAGAAACCATAATACACTGTAATCTTTTCTCATGCCCTTACCTCATCTTTCACCATGCAGGAAGGTGGCAGTGGAAGTGACAGGTAATGATCTCAGGTAGCTGAGATTTGTGAGGTACAGAAGCATTTTGCTTTACTGTCTTGAACTAAATTTTAGAAAATGGAATCCTGCTGCTTATGGGAGAAAAAGCAGCTTACGTGATACCAGATGGAGACCACTATATGTCTAGCTGAGTGTTCCTTTTTTGCTATCAGGCTGTGTTTCTGAGGGAGAAAGGCTAGCTTCCTTCTATTTCAAAGTATCTGTAAATGTCTTCAGAAAAAGTACTTAAAAGAACTGAAAGCTGAATGTTAAACCATGAATCAAGTGACTGGGGTATATGAAGACAGCTTCGGTCAGGGATGCCTTTGTCACATAAACCACAGTGTGACATAATTTTGAAAGCTGTGTCAGCTTTGAGGAAAACTGCTATGGGGAACGGTATGATATTTTGTGTAACCAGTATCACCTTGAAAACTGAACAGGATGGAAAAAGGAAGGTCTTTTTCTATAATGTTCTTTATGAAACACAACCACAGAATACCACAGGTACATCATAGTACTCATCTTAGAACCTTCACAATTTTGCTTTGCAAAAACTGCTGCTTCAGTACCATCAGATACTGATGTTTAGGTACTGCATAAAATACACACACTCATCACTCCTCAGATCTTTTCATCTGCAGCCGCAATTCTCTCATCTCTGTAAGGAAGTGTGGCTGCTGGAAAATCTCCATCTCTTACTCCTTGTACCCCTCCCCCTTCTCTTGGCATGTTTTAAAGAAAAACATTATTTCATTAATGTTTCTTTCTCCCTGTTTGAAAAATTTACTATGATAGTTTGTATATAGAATTAACAGGAAAAATCAGATTCTAACCGCACATCTGTCCTTTCATCTAGCTCATTCTCTCCCTTTTTTCTCTTTTATTTGTCCTCTGCTTTTGGACAGCAATAGTCAACTGCTCACTGAAGCATGGGAGAGCAGGAATGGAGTTCCCAGGGATGCCACCTGCATGTTCAGAAGCAGGTACTGGAGGGGGCTGCATGCACTGCTAGCAGCTACGTAGCTTGACTTGCATTCCCTCCAGGGAGAATTATCTCAGGCTCACAGTTAGAGTAAGTCAAGACTTCTTGAACTCTTGGCATACATTTCCAAGCATTTGATGCGTCATTGGTTTTATTACATTAAGAAAATAATGCTACCTTTTTGATTATTTTTTTCATTTTAAACTCGTGAATTTGTACTCATCACTGATTTCACATGCAGTGAAATCAGCAACACAGACCTTGCAGCTATTTTAATAAGCTGATACTATCCTTTTTCCATTGCAGAATATGTGATCTGGGAGGCCTTAAGTCTTTGATCTGGCATGTGACAGTGTATCAGTGCAAATGTCACAGTAATGAATTGGACAGCTATGCACCAACTGTAGCCTATTTCTGGTTTTATAATAGTCATGGCCATTTGCTATTAGTGGCACATATTTACAATATGCCTTTTTACATATCTGTGAGAAGATGGAAAGGTTATGATGCTCCTTAAAGTCTCTCGATTGCCTGTAGGAACGACATATAAATTAATTAGCTATTTTTCATCAGATTCTTCATAAAACCCTCAGATGTTGCACCTTATACCAGTCTTTTATTCTTGACATCAAACAACCATGAATAGTATTGTCCCATCTGGTCATGCCTGACTAAAATCTTGCTTGCTGGAAACTTCAACCCTGCTTATCTTGCCATTCATATACATGAAAACAAAATGGTTACAGGAAGTTCTTCCTATGTTTATGAGAATCCAACACATTGAATGTCACTTTCATCTTTTTCAAGAAGTGGCACTTCACAAAATAGTTAGCTGAAATGCTTATTCTGAGAATCTTTGGATCTTGAGAAGAGGAATTTCTATAACCCAGCTTCTTGCACTTTGTGGGGCAAGGAAAAAGCTCAGAAACAGCATAAAAAGAAGACGATATCAAGGGAAGATCTGGCAGTTGTACTACTGAGAATCATGCCATCATGAGATGCGCTATAAATAGCAATGCTGATGGAGACTCCTCTAATACCAAAGACTGTCATCAGGAGGGAGATTTTTTAACACTAAAGCAGAGGATGATACTGGAATAAGTAAATAAATAAATAACCCAAACACTGAAATAAGTCTCACACACCGCTCAGGTTAGGTAACAGAATGCAGCCTGAACAGAGAGATCCTCTGCAGATCAAGCTTTCAGCACTAACATCAAAGTCAAGTCAAACTGATCAAGCACTTCTCATTTCCATCTGTTACCACCTAGTAGCACAGAGGTGCAATTAAGAGTACCTACCTCTGGAAAAGACCATCCAGCATCTGTTACCAGAGTTCATATTCTTCCCACTTCAAAGAAGGGATCCTGCTGCACTCCTTGGAGACTTCCAGAGCTCTTCTCCATTTCCTGTACAATAGTCTTGTATACAATAGTCTTGCACTGTCTCAGTAGCTGCATCCAGGTTTTTTTTTCATCCAGTAACTGCAAAAGCAAAAAGCTTTTTCACACCTATTAATGGTTCTGAGTGAAATGTCTTTTTTATCCAGCTGTTAGGGCGTATCACCCTACCATGTAATCTGTGTCTTTATCCTGTTCCAAGAAAACACTTGAGAGACTTAAGATCACAACCTGTGATCTGTAAAACAGCAACATGGAGCAGAGAGAAGCAACCATGCTAGCAGGTTGACAAAGGAAGAAAGAGCGGTTCTTCAGTAACTGTGATTCTTCTTAGCAATGTAGCTAGCATGGATCCCATACCCAGCTTTCAGCTCTGACGCTTAGTCCTCACTACGAAAGTTTTTGAGCTGTGAAGGTATTAAAAGCAACACTTTGGTGCCTCCGGGTTTTGTACCATTACACAGAGACCCGAGAGAAGTTGTGTGCCCAGTGTGTTTCGTCTCCAGTGATGGCTGATTCACAGCTACTCAATTTTCACTTTCAGGCACATGCTTTTATAATGAGAGTCCTCATGACAGTATCAAATTATTAATTCTCCTGTCTGGAAAGTTAATAACATGCCTGGTAAGAATGGTGTGCAGCAGCTGCACACACGCACAAGAAGATACTGCTGTCTTTCAAATACTACTCTTTCAAGTATGAGAAATAACTACGATCTTTCTAGTTCGACCAGCAAACTAAGCTTCAGCTAGATAGCCAAATCAATGTGATCAGTGAAGGCAGCTTTGCAGGGAAGAGCCTTAGCTTTTCACAGGGTTTTGGGGGGCAGGGTGGGAAAGAATGGGTTATTTTGAAAACTGCGCATTATCCTTGTCTTTAGAATCACTTCTGCTTTCAAATTCGTATCTCAGTTTGCTCCATGCATTCCAGAGGTAGGACGTCTGAGAAGAAAGGGACAGCTGCTCATGAGTTTCAGAATTTCTTGGACAGACCTCTTCAGTATAACTACATACAGCTTTTTTTTCTTTTTGCGTAACTCATTTTTCAGTTGCTTTTAATCACTTTTTCCCTGAATAATTTTATGATACCATAGGAAAAATAATCCACATCATCCAACTGAAGTGAAAGGACTGGAATGCTTCTTGATGTTTACAACTATTACCTGTTCAGTGTATGTGTGATATAAAATCCCATCTATAACCTGATATATATTACCAAATACTAGCTGTATATTTTGTTATTTATTGGAGTTATTTTGTTGATTTATATGTGAAATGCACAAGAATGGTATGAACATGACGTAGCACCTGTTAATAAGTGTATACCATGTACATGCATGTACAACAAAGCAAAAATTACAACTCTGTAGTGGGAGGAAGAGAAAAAAATCTGCAAATGTTTTTGAAGATTTTTGTCGGGGGGAGCAGGCATTTAATGAAGCCATAAGAATTCATTTTGAGGCCAAAGACGTATGTTTGGTAAACCTGCTTTTTTCTTCCTTTTTCCCCTCTCCAGCTCAAAACACTGGAATCTCAACTTTGTACAGGAATTCATATGGTGCACCTGCTGAAGATATCAAACATAACCAGGTAGGTACAGAGACAAAAATGCTACAGTTCCAATGTAACATCTTATATGGAAATGAAGAAAAATATCACAAAGATTGGTAAATCTTGATTAAAGGAACTGATTCACCCACTTGCACAAATGCTAGCAATTCCACCGGCTTCAAGGAAGCCATATTCCTTATGCTAATGGGTAATTTCAGTTAAATTTCAAAAACATCCAACATGTTACGATAGCATATGCAGAAAAATTATCCAAGGTGTGTAAGCCTGTAGTTCAGAATGAAGGCAAGAGGGGCTTGGGACCTGAATACCTTTAAAGTTCTGGATAGATGCCACAACCCTAGAAACATTCAAAGCCAGGCGGGATGGGACTCTGAGCAACCTGATCTAGTTGAAGATATCCCTGCTCACAGAAAAAGAACTGTTGCACTATTGACATGAATAGCAATCATATGAATTCTTTGGTCCCCAGGAATTGGACATTTTTCTGCATCTGTAGACTTCTGTTTCATCATCATGTGTAGTGGTACTTTATCCTTAATTATAACTCCTTAATAGTTTCACAACTTCCCTATGTAGTATGTGTTAAGTTAGAATCATAGAATAGTTAGGGTTGGAAAGGACCTCAAGATCATCTAGGTCCAACCCCCTGCCATGGGCAGGGACACCTCTCACTAAACCATGTCACCCAAGGCTCTGTCCAGCCTGGCCTTGAACACCGCCAGGGGTGGAGCATTCACAGCTCCCATGGGCAACCCTTTCCACTGCCTCACCATCCTTACATTAAAGAATTTCTTCCTCATATCCAATCTAAACCTCCCCTGTTGAAGTTTGAACTTCTACTTATGTCCTCCAGGCTACTGCTATCTATATCAGCAGCACCCACATGGATCACTAGAAGTGGGTAATAGTCAGTGAGACCGACTAGAGCAGGCAGCCTCTCTGCAACATCCCTGATTTGAGTCCCTGGTAGGCAATGCGTGTCCCTTGAAACTGGGTCAGGCCAATAGATTGGTGCCTCTGTTCCTTTCAGAGTAGAGTCCCCTACTGTTATGGCCTGCTGCTTTTTCCTGGCAACACCAGTAGTGATCTTCTTTACCAGTGCATCAGCCGGTTGTTCCTGGTGGGAGTGTGTTTCCTCATCAGCCCCCTTCAGGACAGCAAAATGATTCTGGGTGGGGACAACAGATTTAGGAGGAAGCCCTTTGCTTTTAATTGTCCTCTTCCTCCTTTTTTTTTTTTTTTTTTTTGTGTTACTATTTCACAGCTTCCTGGGTTAGCAGCCTCCTTTCATGCATGAGCAAGAGTATATTCTTGAGGCCCCCGTGCAGTCTGGTCCTGTTGCAAGCAGTGCTGCTTCCTCTCAGCTTCCCTGAGGCCTTTCAGTCTATTGACAGCATCCCACAGCTCAGCCCCTGCTGCAGGAGGACCTCCACCAGGGAGCACCGAGTACAGCTCTACCCATTGTGCACCTTCCTCTCAGGAGAGCAGTGCAGGCACTCTCTGCACCCTGAGTTCTGTGCTGCAGCCTCCCCTCTCATCAGCTCTGAGTGCCTACACTGGCCATCACTGGAGCAGCCAAAGCAGAGCTCCCAGTCTGGACCCTGGTCATACAGCGAATGTTCACCATCCCACTCTCCTGCCCCTGTGAACTGCTGCGCAAGCTGTCTCGAACCTGGTTTTATTTTTAACCTGTCAACTGAAGTCTTACATCCAGGTAGTGAAGCCCTTTTAGGACTTAAGAAAGTCAAACAACTCTTCTCGTGGAGAAACAGGAATAAGCAGCTGTGTGTTGGGCCAAAAGTAAGTCCTACACAAAGAACTGGGAACAAGCGTAACACTGTGTCGTGGTTTAAACCATAAATCAGCCACGCAGTTTGTTCACTCACTTCCCCCTTTTCTTCCCTCTACTCCTGGAGGAATGGGAAGAAGAATCAAAAGAATGCAACTCCCACAGGTTGAGATAAGAACATTTTAATAACTAAGGTATAACACAAACCACTAC
>JAOEHY010010163.1:0-26558 GCA_025447955.1 Psilopsiagon aurifrons
AAAAATCCTCAAGTAATTAGTTTCAGTACTGTGATATATTTTCTAACCGATGCTCTGAGTTATTTTCTAATCTAGACTGACCTTCTTCAGTCAAGCATCAGGTTTAAATATTGCTAGAGGCAATACAGAAACTTACTAAATCCTGTCATTAGGAACATAATGCTATTTACTAGTCTGTTCCACCTAACCTGTATTTCCTGCATAAATCCAATGTGGCTGACCCGGACTCTGTCATAAACACCTTATACTACAGCAGTAGTTAAGTATTACATGTTTTTCAAAAAGTATTTCAAGGAATGAGTGTGGAGGGTAGATTTTTAAGGACCAAAGAGGAAAAAGACTGTTGCACTGCTTTTTTTTCTTTTTTGCACCACTTATAATAAAAACCTCTTGTGAGGTCTTCTGGAACAACAATTCAGCAGAGTGAATGCTGAAGCCACTGAGTCAGCCCCTATAAGCTCTTTTTTTTTTTTTTCCTTTCCAGAAAGGCAGCTTTCAATGAATCCATTTTAAATATTTTTCACCCCCCTCCCCAGTTATTCTTATATAAAAACTTCCCCTTACAGCCCTCTCTCTTTGGAAATTTGGTAACCATAGTTTCTGTGTCCTGCTGAGACTTGATATGTACAGCTGTATTATACCTGCTATTAAGCTGCTGATAGCAGTGTTTCTGTTGCAATTTATGAGAAATGTCAGTTGAAGGCAGAGAGTACTGTACACACTATATTTTCCCAGCTGGATACCTTCGTGAACGGAAAGAAAAGCATGAATACACATGCACCATATGTTTGGGGGAGGGTAGGAAACAGACTGCAGGAAAAGAAGACTGCAGGTTGGATGTGATGTTGGGTGGTCTAAAGCCGGTGGAAAATGAACATGTGAATGGGAAAATACTTCTGACATTATCAGAAACAAGTTCTAATGCAGTCCTTGGTGCTACATCACCAATACAAAGGCCTTGCTATAGACTCCTCAGTTGCCTCTCTCCCTTAAGCGTATAAATTGAATTGTTGCATTTTGAAAACTGACACATTCATCTGCTTGTTTGTGTGACCCAGGCACCCACCCAGTAGAAAGAAAACCAAGTCACCAATCACAGGAAATGCATGTCTCAGGTCTCATCATGCTCTTCAACAGCAGTTTACTTAACTTCAGTTTTAGTGGTATCATACAACAGTACATTTGTTTGTAAAAGCATTTTCGCCTCTCCTGGGTAACAAGGATAGCAATTTCCATGTTTGTTCTTCACATTGACAGTTGAAAGCAATAGATTTTACAACAGGTGAACTGTTCAGCAAGGAGAGAATAGAATTTAAAGAAAAACATTGGATCTGTCTCTTAAAAACATCATGGGATCATAATTTTTTCTACAGCAGAAAAGTGTTGAAGATTACAATAGAACGTATTCACCAAATATTACTACTCTTTAAGCACTGCCTCTCTGCCGATCAGAGTTTTATGGCCATGACCTTCACTACAGACTATGGTACTGAACAGAAGGTTTGCAGATAAATAGTGTAACAAATCCCATAATTTATGTCTACTTCACAGTCCACACTGTACAGAAATATTCACCTGTCAGTAAGGAACTACTCCAGATATAAAAGTCACTAGAAGAGACAGATTATTACAGCAGCGCAACCATTCATTATGGAACATATGTTGTTCAAATAATGTATGCACCTTCCCCTGAGTTATCAACTCCTGTCACTAGTAACTAGCTTCCAAATTTGCAATTAATCTTTGTCATTCTCTAAATCACCTCCTCCATTAGAAGCACACAACTGAAAATAATAAAAGTCCCAAATCTACTAGAGTTAAAATGCTCCCAGTCAATCTGAGGATAGAGCCAATTACCATTTAAATAACAACAGGAAACTCTTTGAAGGAATGGCCTTTTGATCTCAGAGATTCAAATGCTGAACAGTGAGAATCTGAGTTCTTAAAATTTCCAGGGAAAAAGCTGCAAAAAAAAGAACTATGACCCAGACTGTCAATCATATGCTTAACTCCCTAGCATTTTTACTGTTAAACATAGCTCTTTTAGCATGTAATTAGTGATGATGTCATTATCAATACCACAGTCAATTAATGCTTAAATAACTCTTTTCTTGCAGGTCACTTTGGTGTGGAGGTGCAGGGAGTAGCAGGAAGTGAAGGGGAGACAGAACAAGGGTGCAACATGAGCTGTATTTTTCATTTCTCCCCTTGTGGAATGTTAAATTTAGGATTTCCTAGTTTTGATCAACTCACACACAGCTGTTAATACAGATTTTTCAAATTTGAATGCCTTGTTAATTTCAAACACAAACCAATGTAAGGTTAAATGGCATTAAAAATCTCATTTGGACAGATTTATGAACCCTGTGCCTTCTGAATGGCAGTGAAACTGTACTGAACTGCAGTTCAAATTCCTGTCATGTTTTAATCCTTTCTCTGGAGAGCTGTGAAGGAATGATGCTTTGAAAAGTGCTTTAGCCTTTGACAGCCTATGGAGTTTGCTGATGTCACACTTCCTAATTGACACAACACAGGGTCTGCTACAACATTTGTTTTACAAGCGCACATTTCACAGGAAACCAGCTATTAATTTCCCAAAGACTTACAAGGCATACATTTCCAAAAAGGGAAAAATAAAACTGCTACATATCCATACAAATCAAAATTTACAGAACCGTGGCAGCCAGCCAGCAAAACTACTCCAGGTCTGCTTTCCCATCTGCTTGGCCCGTTAACTGAAAGAAAATAAAATCAAATCGCTCCTTCTGCAACTAATTCTCTGAAGAACTCCCTAAAAAACAACTTCCATGACACGATTTCAATAATGCAGAATGCCTTACAAGAATCAGTAAACTTCCTAGCACTGTGCAGACACACAAAAATGGGTATTGAGCCAAGAACAGCCCCTCCTCCCCCAGAACTAAAAAGGCACTGTGCCAAGCCATTTATTACTGATCACAAAACAGACTTTGCTTGATCCTTCCAGCAAACTACACCTTCCAGCAGATAAATTTGGCCAAATCTTGATACTTCCGGTCTCAGCACTTCATTTGAGGCTACAGCCCTTGGAGCAGGGAGGGCAGAAACAAATGTGTCATTGATCCTTGGTCACCCGCAATCACAGTATTAATATAGATGAAATTAGTGCTGGATTATGCAGGTTTGTGAACTTGCTGGCACTGGGGAGTGCACAAAATTCCTGTTGTCTCTGTTAAATGGGAGGTAACTTGCATAGATCAACTGTCTAAGCAGTTGAGGTCAATAATGCCTTAAGCTATTTTCCTGCTGGAGCCTTGACAAGTGAGTCTCAGTTTACGGCAGTGTACCACATCAAAATCATTACTTTTTATTTTAATACATAAATGAAAAAATCACAAAATAAAGGCATGTACAGCTTTTGTCTGTCTACCACTGCAGTGGTATCCAGTAATTAATACAGGTTTCTACTTCACAGATGAAAAAATAATTTTACTAGAGGCACTTTCAACAGCTGCCCATAAATCAGCCCAATCTCAAGAGTTCAACTCAAGAGTTATTGTGTCTATTGTGCATCTTAAGGTTCAAAGAAAGATTATTCATGCATTCATTCATAGCCAAGAATGTATCCCAGCAATGAAACTTACCCTTCAAAGCTGACCCAAGCTTAACCACTGGATTGACTAAATAATTTAATTGTTGAATGATATGCTGTATCCTTTCTCTGGAGATTGTACTTTTGGTGAATTTAGTTAGGTTTAAACCAGTGGTATGTTAATGGCACATATTCCAAAACTGTAAGCAGCTGCTGCCCACAGACATTGCCAAACTGAATAATAGGAATGCAAACAAATCTCCCCACGCACAGTTAGGTTTTTTTGAAGTATTTAAAAATTGTAGGGTTACAAAATTACTTTTGTGGAAGAAAGAAGCAGAAAATAGATGAAAGCAAAGCTGTTATTTACAGAGAGCCCCTAATAACTGAGTAACGCTGCCAGTGTAAGAACATTAATTCTGTCACCTCCTTTTCATACCCAACAATTAATTTTCCTTTCTGCACAAAAGCGTTTCTGAGACTAGATGCAATCATGAAAAGAATAGCGAGTGTTCTCCTCACATGCTAGAAAGTCAGAAGAGTCCCAGCATTAACTTCTCTCCTGTTAGGAGAAGCTATCCAGTGCAGCTAATTCAGTCAACATTCCAGCCTTTCCTAGATACACTAAGCCAATACAACTAGACTGAAGATTAAGGAGAAGGGAAACAATTACATTGTGCGTTACTGCCAAGGATGCAAAGACTCTAAATCTCCTTGAAGCTGAAAACAAATTAGCAGCTTTGCCTGCATCAAGCTGTCTGTCCAAACAGAGGTTTCTTTTCACAACAGCATTTCTAACTGTGCTCCTTGAAGATAAGCTTTGGGGATATAAAAACATTTTCTCTAAGTTATTTCCTGCCACTTGCTTGTCTAGGCCAACAGAACCATCTACAACCCAATCACACCCACTGCTCTGCACAAACCCAAGCACAGATTTATTCCCACCCTTCAAGAGTCCCTCTCCCCTCCTTGTTTTTAATAATTTCATGTGCCACTTGCACGGGCAGAATCAAGGTAAGAAGAAATGGAATTAGTCTGAACCAGAGTTCATGTTTTATAAAAATGCACACCATCACGTGGTAATTCTGAACCTCCGTGCCACCTTTAATCTTTATCTGAGGGAGTAACTGCCTGTCAGTTCTTGTGGAAAAACCTCCAGATGGGGTACCATGAAATAAATTACTGAAATGCTACACAACTTCACTCCCACTGCCAGTAGGAATGTGTTTGCAGGGCTGGTGTAGTCACTCAAAATCTGTTTCAAGTCCACTGGCAACCGCAGTTTCTCTGGTTGGCAAGAAGCCATACCTCAGTATAACACCACAATGGTTGAGGATGTCAGAATTTTGAGCACTGGAGAAAGGAAAATTCAAAGAACCTGGTCTGCATTGCTTTTGTGCCAAGCACGCACATACACACACAACACTGAGGAGACAGCTCTCAAATAAGATGTAAAGGTTTGCTGTGAGAAGTTTCTTGAAAGATGGGCTGGAAGGAAATGCCTGAGGTCCAATGAATGCCTCTGCCCTCACATGCTCAGTCCTCGGGAGCTGGCAGTTCTCTATGGACCTCTCAGCCTTTCACCAGCATTTGCAGGTACAACTTTGCTGACACCTTTTCTCTCCCCACCAGGATGATGTTTGAACACTTTCCCAGCTAAATCTGTTTCTAACAAACCCTGACTAGCCAGACTAATGAGAAACAAACTGCTAATGCCACTCTGTTTCAAAACCAAAATCTTTCATCTTAGGTAGCCTTCTTCCACTCCAGAAGAAACAGGGCCTACCTGAGGCTAGCAAAAATTGGTTAAGTTGAAAAAGCTCAGACATCAGCTACTGTCAAAGAACTAAACAATACTTGCCACTTCAGAACCCCACAAGTCTGACTTACTTAAAAATACTGAATTTTTAATTTTTATAAGACTACCAAGGAAAACTTTTCTTTCCTTCATACAGCAATAGAAAAATGAAAGGCTTTTTCAAGCGTGTGCAGACCAAGCTGAAATGTAATCCTCTCTTTCAGGATTCAACAAAAATGATCTGACTTGCATTAAGTAACAAACAGTAGCTTCTACTGGCTTTTAGTTCAGGTTGTATCACCTCCAAATACAGGTCAATAGCTGGGGATATCTGCAACCCAGAAACAATTGTTTGTTTGGGGGTTTTTTGTGTGTTTTGGTTTTTCTGGTTTTGGGTTTTTTTTTCTCAGGCTTGTAACCCCTGACACTTTACTTACTCTGAAGCTAAATGAAGTCTGCCAATGTCCAGTGGTTCTTCCGGATGAAACTGTCTTAGGTGCTCGCATACTTGTATTGCTCCACTGCCACGGGTCATGGTTTGGAAAAAATTCCTCAAAGAGCAAGTAGTAATTCATTGCAAAACTTTCTCATAAACCACGAAACCTGCAGTTGTAACTTTCTGGACTTCAATAAAATCGTAGAGAACAACCTAGAAAGTTGGGGTTTTTTTTTTAAATCCATAATACAGATTAGAAGTAAAACTCTGCTAAAGGTTGACACCAGCTTATATCTTCCCTAAGGAAAATAGCTCATTTAGTGAAACCTGAGACTTTCTGTTTCTAAAACCTCCCAACTAGAGGGGGTCACACAGCCTCAGGCTTTGAAATATCCACAAAAGCCAGCTGTATATGAATGCAAGGTTAAGAAGCACAGGTCCAGTCACTGTAGGGGAAAGTAAACAGGCAGTAAAACATAATTACTTGTTTCTACCTACTTAAATGCTAAAGTAAAAATGACTGGGTGAAAAAAACAAGAAAAACACCTCTAGATTAACTGAGGACTGATCCGGAACTGCCCCCACTTGAAACCGATTCTCCACAACCCTTGTCCTCAGTGCGAGGGACCAGCTACTGAATCACCAAGTACTTGTAACTAATTTCAGCTCCATTTTATTAATGGAAATTTTTATACTATTAGCTAAGTCACTAGAAAAAAAAAAAAAAAAAAATGGCCTCATCAGCCTGATAATGCCCATACAGAAACAACAAAACTCAAACAAACTCAAACACAAATACTGGAAAAAAACACCCCAAGCAAAGTCCAGCAGACCTCCCAACAAAGCATAACAAGTAACTGCTATCTTTTAAAACAAAATCAAACAAACGTAAGGGAAAAAAAGGCTTTTCTTAAATTTTTTTTTTTGTTCTGATCAAATCTTTAACAAGGGTGGTAAATTCTGCCATTAAAAATTAAGACTAGAGCCTTTTATTTCAATAGCTATATCCCCTTAAAAATTCTTTGTTATTTAAATTTACAAGTAATAAATTTGTAAATACAAATCAGTGTTACTTCTGATGGACATAAAAGTTTTTCTTCTTTATTTGATACTCCTAAAAAAAAAAAAAAAAAAAAAAAACCAAAAAACAAAACCAACTCAAACACACAGAATTAAAGCAAAGTGTTCTCATACTGACCTTTTGGATTTATTCCGTTTGGTTTCGGTGGTATTTTCCCCTAAATCTCGTGGCATTTGCTGATATAAAATTGATGAACCTCAATTGTGGTTTCCATTGCAACACTAGCTTTAGTAAATCTAGACCTAGTTTTTCAGTCCAAACCAAGAAAGCAATTTCCCTTAAGCTTTCCTTTTTTTATATATTCTTTGCTATCACACTCAACCTCTGCCTTTCCTGTCTCCTTTTTTTAGAACAAAAATATAAACTGTAATCTTTTAATAACCCCAAGGGCCAAAGTATTCTTCACTGCTCAAACTTTTTCAATGGAGGCTTTCCTTCTGCTTTTTGGATTGCCTCTTGTCACCAAGAGCTCCAGACCAGTGGGTAGTTACAACCACATCAGAAGTAACTGGAAAGAATTATGAATATACCATCAGGGTGACAAAATGTAAGTTACCAATGACTATAAAAAATGAAAAGCTGGTTGTGAGGCCAGCCACTGATCTTACACAAGCAAGTTAGTCCCAATGCCAAAACCAGCTTTTCACTATACAGTCTGAAACAAAAGGAAAATTTCATAATAAAAAAAAAAAATTAAACTGGTTTTAATCTGCATTAATGAAAACACACAGTTCTGCAACTGAGAGAACTTCCTATTGCTCACTACTGCAGAAGACCAGCAATACTTAAGAGTATAACAAAACTGGAAGACCACAGCTTGTCCTAAGCAGTTAAACTAGTACAAAGTTAGAGTGACTGTGAGAATGTCTTTAAACAAGTTAATAATAAGTTAATAAGTTTATAAATAGTTAATAAATAAGTTTAATCCCTGAATCACACCAGTTAAATATACCATTTTAGTTGTGCTTTCATTCCATACTCCAGTGGTATTTATTTTGTAAGAAAACACTTGCATAAATACACACTTTCTTCATTAGCAATCATCCTTCTCCCCTTCTATCTACAAATCCAAACACCACACGTTGGAAGTATTTTTTACTGGAATGGTCTCACTTCTAAGCAATCTGCTGAATTGAGATTTTGCTTTTGAGCAGTAAGTGCTCAAAACTGTTGCTTTTCTTAAGGCAATGCCTTCAGTGTTCATAACCTCACTGCTTGAGCAGGCTCAGTTTCACATCCAAACAGCTCCAAGCAAATATTTCAGTTAGCCTCCTTCCTTTCTCAATGCACCCTTCCTACCCCCATATGCTTGTTTGTAAAAGGGATAATTTTCCATGTACGTACAAGCAGTGCAGGGGAGTATTCCTTTGTAGAAGCCTGGCAATATAAAACTTTTATGTAAGCACTGTCTGGAATTTGTAAAGTTTTTTCATTCTCTGCTTCAGGTTATACCAAAAGAGTTCAACCTAGTCTTCTCACTGAGCTGTAAAATGTGGCATTTGCCAAGTTCCTTTAGAGAAGCTGAACATTCCTATCCTGGCTAAATAAGATCCTTTAGATATTTTTGATCAGTTATTGCAACTGTACTGTGGCTATGCTCTGCTTAGCATTACATCTGCATCTCTAAGAGTGAAGTAACCTGGAAAGTACTAGGCAGTAAACAAATCATACATCCCTCCATGCAATAGCCATGCACTGCCTCTCCAAACAAAGCTGTAGGACTAGCGCTAGTTAGACCCTGCAGTGTGTGTATGTTCAAGAAGAAACACTGACATTTAAATATCAAATTTAATTTATACACAAATTTCCTAAGTGCTTTTCTTCCAGTCATGGTGTGCAGTTTTCAAAATTCTGAAGCAATTGTATTGGGCAGGAATGGAAGAGATAATAAATTAGCTTGACTCCATTAAGAAAGCCTGGAAATTAGCACTGTTTGTACCTCATTTTTTATCTTCCCTCTCTCCCCCATGTTCACCAATCTGTGATGTTTTCCATCACCTACACAAATGTTTTAAACTTAAATTACTATTTCAATGAATGAGTAATTGAATATTTCTGGAAAAAATTAATGCTTTGAAAAAGAATCAGAATTAAACTCAAAGAGGTCAACATATCTCCCATCTGACACACAGCTCTGCCAACATTTTGCATTTCTGCTTCACTAAGAAGGTGTATACTGACATGATTTATCTACTGTTTGCTGTGAACAAAGAGCCTGCAAAGGTTTGGTTACCAATAGCCCAGCTGATTCATGGCATCTCATTAAAGCCACATCAATTCAGCCATGTACACGTGGTTCATAAGAGCTAGTCCCAATGGTTTAAAACCATTTGAAGGAGCTTTTGTAACTACATGGGGTTGGGCCCTATTTGCTTCATTTATATTATATGAAATTAGTATCAGATAGACTACAAATGGTTTTCCAATTGGAAAATTGAAAGTGTCCAACAGGGTAAAGGTTAGACTTGATGATCTTAAAGGTCTTTTCTAACTTAAATGATTCTATGATTTGGTCAAAACCAGTCCCCTTTCTTGTTCTCTCAGCACGAACATTTTGTGTGACAGCAATACAATGCATCAAAATTAGAATACTGCCATACTGGCTTTGACCAAGCAGTCCATCTAATTCTATCTTTGCTTTAACACTAACCAGTATTACATATTTTAAATGCACAAGAAATACTGCAGAAGCCTGCTACAGAACAAAGTCAGAATTTATGTCCCTAAACAAATGCATATACTGATAAGGTCACGGAAAATACTGGGATGATCAGAAAGACCCCTCAGTGTACCTACTGCTAAATTCGTATCACAGTCTAAATCCTGTAACATTAAACTCTTAGAATTTTTCTCAGATAGTCTGTGTACATCCCCAAGATCAATCTCCCAAACTCCTTTTATAAAGTAGGTAGAGCTTCAATAAAATACAAACATTTTTGTGCAAGTCTCTGGCTTACCTTTGTGTGTTATAGCCTGTTTCTCTTTTGCTACAAGGTTCTATGTAACACTTACTAGATGCCCAACTCCAGGTGCCTTGGACAATACAAAAAGACACTTAAGGTCTATGAAAATTCACTTATCTCAGATTTCTTTAAATCCACTGATTTATTGAGTCTGATATCACACGCAGTAGAAAGACGAAAATTTAAACATAACATCTCAAAATATAAGCACATATATAGACTTTTTCAAAACAGATGACATTTTTATACTGGCTGACACTCACTCTGGTCACCAGGTAACACAAATGTCAGTAGAAAAAGCTGGATTTTAGTTATTCTGTTAAAACAGCTGACAAACCCAACCCTACCTCCTCCACAAACCACTTCTCTGCAATACAGACGTGACAAAGCCTGATTATCAAGCAATGGGTATCTTCATGCTTCTCTCCTATAAAAATACCCACTGTCCTTCAATTCTCAAGCGAATATGGTTGTTAACAATGCCAAACCAAAGCCTCCTGTATGCAGGAAGTCAACGGTCTGTATTACACAGAAAGGAGAGAATATAAATGCATCCAGTCTGAAAGATTACTTGACTTTGACAACTGTATTACTTGGTTTAATAAAGGCTATTATCTTTCTCTATAAACCTTGCCTGATCCCAAACCAACAGTGTGGTTTAATCGTATATAACTTAATTTCATAGAATCATAGAACGGTTTCTGTTGGAAAGGACCATAAGGTCACCTAGTTCCAAGCCCCCTGCCATGGGCAGGGACATCTTCCACTAGACTAGGTTTCTTCAAGCCCTCTCCAACCTGACCTTGAACACTGCCAGGGATGGGGCATTTCCATTAATTACTGTACTGTTCTTTGATAAAACAGATTTTTTAAAAAAATCTCAAATTTCTGCATTTGCTTGCTCATATAGTTGACATGGCATTGCAATTTTCATTGTTTCATCATGCCTTTGTATTTGTGAAAGTAGGAAAATGTGGTTGTTAAACCACAAGAATTGCTAAGAGGAATCAGAGGCAGTCAGACTACTTCTCATTCTTCTATTTCTATAGACACATACACACCCTTACCATAGATGTACAAACACATACATAACCAAAGACATTTAAAACAGGCTATTCTTTTAAAATAGTTTTTGCAAACCGAACACCACATATTAAGGCAGGAATGAATCTATGTCAGCTCTTTGCAACAGGTATGTTTTCAAAAAACACCTATCCATATTAGTTGCAAAACAGGCTGGGTGGGAAACTCATATTCAACAAGTACTAGGCATGCCTCTTTGTCATGTAAGTGCTCTCCTCTCTTCTTGTTTCTCTTTTCTTTGCTGAAATTTTCAGCAAAATAGTGTCAGAACTGATGCTGGGATAAATTTGGAATATCCTGGAGATGATCCGATCAGATTTCTGAGTTCCAGCAGAGTCCTATTTCTCACATTTGACAACTAGTCTCAAGTCATAAAAATCAACAAGTTAAACCTAGTAAGAGGACACTTTAAAAAATACAACTCATTTTCCCATTGCTTGTTACTGAACAAGTGCATGGTATACTCCAACTGCACAAAGAGGAAGAATATCAGCAGAGCAATGTGAGAACTCTAACACTGCATGTAGACAGCTTGTTCTGCACACAAAGGCAGCAAGGTGATGGATGGCTGCCTCCTACAAAGTCTTCAGCCAAACAAGACATCGTCATCAGAACTACTGCTTCCCACATCTAAAGGCAGACTCTACTGCTAGATGCAGGATCAAAACCAGGACACGACAGAGGGCAACTGTGTGTGAGAAGCTAAACAAAAAAGCATGCAATAAGCAATTTAGAAAGTTGGTTGGTGATTTCCCTTTTTTGGGGGGATCATTTTTACTTCCTCCAGGCAGTAAGAAACAATTACTGCTTTCTTCAAAACTGTTTTTCCAGAAGATAATTGCACGATTTGGTAAGTACCTGATTCTAGATAGAGCTTATTTCTCAGTATAGAAGTACAGGCTTTTAGCAGCTGTTTCACAGAGTATCATAAGAACCAACCAACCAAAAAACACACTCCAGCAACACTACCAAGCTGTTTTTTGTGAAGGAGTTTTACTGTAACTGGATGGTAGTTTCTGATGCCAAACATCTGCATCAGCTGCCAACTTTCAGGTTGACATGCCCATAACCATTTCTCATCTCACTACTTCAGGGTAGCCTCAACTAATTCCTTCAATATTATTATCTAAAGCCATTAACACCACTGGGGACACATTATCAAATCATATGGTTGTATGCAGATAAAAATGTCTACAGCATACATATGCAGAAATTAAACACTACACAACTTGCTAGTGCAACTGAGAAATGCCCATGTGATAACTAGCAGTCTCAATTATATGAGTAACTGGCTATGGTTAGTTACAAAGCCCTGTAATAAAATGTGACAGACTTCAGATGCCAGCTTCCCTCTACACGTCTTAAGATTGAAACATGCTGGGAAAAATAGTGTGGTTTATTAAATCTGTCGATCAAGTGAACTGAATAGATTGGCATGGAATAAATGAAAAGAACTGTAGTAACAATGCTCTTTTGATCTGCCAGTTTTTTCTGAAATCCAGTGCTGCTTTTTTCCCGCACTTTGGAGTGATTAGCTTAAAAATATGACTAATAAAACCAAATATCATTCTTTTTCTGACCTTGAAGAACTAATGCAACAGAACATGACAACATCTTTAACATTCCTAGAAGAAAACTGGTTATTTCAGATACCAAAACCACTCAAAACTCAAATTCTCAAGTATAAGCCTTGTCCTTTTTAAAGCATATATTGCATTTAAAAATTAATTCTATGTATACTACGTTTCCATCTTTCTCTGCTCACTCTACCATTCTTACTATAATAACTGTGATCAACACATCCTTTTGTATGTGCATTCCCACAGCTAGTTGCTGCAGCACATTGGTTCATAGTTCCCACGTACCACAGAGCATGCAAACATGCTACAAGCCTATTCTAATCACCTCTTAACTCATCTTACTAAAATCAGATGCAAAGTAATTCAGATATCTCAAAACACGTCAAAGTTGGAAGTGCTCATACCTTAACTTCTTAGAATTGTTTTATGTTAAAAACTTATCAGATATATAGACAGCTAGATAGGTATCAGTTTGCATGTATGTTTTTAATAGGCTTGGAAAGCAGTGAAAAGAGTGAATATGAAACAAACGTATGCCATCATAAAAGACATTTTTTGTTTCAGTTGGTCATTATGAACATCAAGATAGCTTTAGATATCACCAATTACAAAGACTGCAGTTAGTCTGGATTTACACCAGTTTAGGAAAGGTCATGTTCTGGCCTAACTGAAGTCAAAATCATAACTAGAAAATTGAGTATCTGATAATCTTTCTTCTGTTACAAGACAAATAGAAGACCCATCTGCACCCTGTTTCCTAAAATCTGGCAGAAATGGCTTCATACAAGCTGCTATGTAGCTGCTTTCATTAACATGTCAGAAAATTTGAATGCAGATCAATATATACATACATGTGCACCTTAAACATCAAAACTTAATTAAAAATGCAAAAATGATCATTAGGAACTCATTTTTTGTAACACAGTGTTGATTGTGAACACTGAAAAAAAAACCCCAGAGCAATATTTATGCTATTTTCTTGTCAGCAGGGCTCTGAAACAATAAACCATAAAAGGCACAGTACAACCATGCAATATAAATTGTATCAATTATCTTCAGTCTCTTGATCCACATTCTAACTATATTTCTATAGTATTTCAGAATCCCATTTTACCTATTATTGTGGTCACTCATAGCTGTAGCGTTGCCAAACAGTATTTGTAAAGCTGTGAAAACAAGCGCACTCTAAACTGGTTTGCTTAAACATAGCATCATTGAACTCTTGAGTTGTTTTGGGAAATTGTTTTAGGCAAACTGGGGAAAGCTTAAAGAAGTTAATTTCTACTAACTAACAAGAGTTTTTAAACCAGTAGAGTGCTGAGATACTGGTAAATGGAATGTCATCTTGACCAGAATGTGCCTTTTTTAATACTTCATTTTTGGTGCCAAACCTTTAACAAGGCAGGCTTCTTAAATTCAGTGGGGTAATAACTTTAGTTTATTCAGCAAGAACAACACTATTAACAGCTACTGCTCTTTCATGTCAACACAGTTTGCGCCCACACGTTCCAGCTCTGGTTAAAACAGGCCAGTCAAGGAAGATTGGAGCTGCTAAGGGCAGTCATCTCTGCAGTGATATTTTTAAACAGAATTTATACTGTGCTTTAAAAACAATCTAAAAGGATCAATCTACCTTATGAATCTGCTGCAGAAATACACAGAGAGAAAGATGGATGGTTGAAAGCACATAAAAGAAAGTAAATCTGACTCTCCCTATTGATTTTTGAGAGGACAGTGTAGAGCACTTTGGTGAGGTTTTATGTACCACTGCGAAGGACCAAATGCCACTGTGTGTATGACTGAAGGTTGTCAGGATTTATCACGAAGCAATGTACTGTTGTATTCTTTCATTACATCCCTTTATAAATAATCTTGTTTTCTCTGTAGAGGGAGGTCGGTCACTAAAAATTAAATAATCCTCAAAACAAACATTAAAACAATCAAAGGAAGACTCTCAAGCAGCTGTTACTGCAGAAATCCAGTATTACTGAGGCCAAATTGCAAAAGTTTAGTGTACACATGCAGTATTTTTAGCATTAACTGGAGAAAGCTGGTATTTTAAAAATAAGCTTTTGAAAACCAAAATGGAAAAATCTGCATATCACAGCATAATCTCCTTCCTACTTACTTTGTTCTAAATCATAGCAAATCAACGTTTAATATTCCCCAAAGCTCTCCAGCACTCCTACTTGGCCAAATGCCTTCAAAGGATATTAATGAAAACACTCTGGTTTAGATAGCACTTCTTCACCAGACAGAACACTTCTCTTCAAGCAGGAATGCTTTCCTCTTAAAGCACGTTTCAAATAACCAAAATGCAAACAATACACATATCAAAACGAATTTCTGCAGGGTCTCAAGGACTTCTATTTTATGTAATAGTGACATTTTTTTTTATCATAGTATCTGAATTCCAAAATATTCAGCTTTCAAAGTTTACATCTAAACTATTCATATATCCACTCCCATCATGTATACCTCCCTCAAGATTACATTTGAATATCACATTCATGCTATTCTATTAGCTATTTCTCCATAAGCTTTTCTCAGTATAGCAACAGGAAACAATCCTATTTTAACTGGGGTTGCCTGCTAGGTTATTTGGAAAACACAGTTATTTAAATAATGGAAAAAACTGTAATGTTTTAAAAAATTAAAATTCACTGAGCTACAAGGCTGCGACTTGTAGCTAAAACTGAGCTACAAGGCTGCGACTGCTATTGTATATAATTGTGTACCAACAGACTATCAAGCCCTTAGCACCATGGCAGATAGAGCAAAGTCTCCTCCTAGTTAACATTTCTCATAGACAAACCTAATGGAAAAAACAATTTACCTTCTTCAGTTTCATGCCACACAATTCCTTCCAGGTTCACACTGGTCCCAGGCTCACAGGGTCCAAGGCATTCGGGTTCTGTTACTACTCCAACCTCACAAGTATTTACACCCACTGAACGAGTTCGTACCAAAAGCTGCTCGACTGGTGCTGCAATATTGGATGAAGATGGGGAAAAGTAGGAAGGCAGAATCTGAGGTGTGATACTGCTGGAAATCGGAGGTGGAGGTGCAGGTACTGTAAACAGGGGATCAACCTGAAAACAACAGATAAATTTACTATAACAGTGCTGTGAGATTTAAAATAACACAAAACAAAAGCAAAAAAAAACCCAAAGAAAAATATTAAAGAGTTTTAAAAAACCAAAAAGCTCAGTTTGCTGAGATCACATTTGTGTACGCAGGGATTTGGTACGGGCATTTTCAGTCTTACGAGTTAAATTTTTTTGACATCATGCCAAATGCTGCACATGCAAAATTAGCTACAAAAATATCTATCACACTAAACAAGGCAAATTGCTAAGTTTCTGCAAGACTATTCCCTCTTGTCACAGACCACTAGTATGAAATAATAACACATTTTAAAAGCAAGGATTAAGGCCACTTTTTCCTTGGCACTGACAGACACTGATTTATGGATGGAAATGAATTTTGCAAACTGGGAACTTCATTTTCTATTTAAAAAAAACATTTATAAAGACAGTACGAAGACATACAAACGCCATTTTTTCATGTGCATCACAGAGAAATTAGCACTTGAAACAATTCTAATATACATATGGCATCAAATAAAATCTCTTGTCATCCAATCATTTAAAATTCATTAGGGTCACCCACCTAACAGCTTACAGATAACATTTACATCTTTCTACTTGAAATAACAGATGAGGACTTTTACAAAAAGGCCAACAGCTAATTTCTCAGGGTTTTCAAAATGCATTTTTGGGAGAATGTAACTCACCAGACAACCAGTTTGTACACAGATAATTCACACAGAGGTCATATCTATGTATGAACTGAAGAGGTTATCTTTCCCATATGATTTCCAATATACCCAGCAGATCTGCTGTATACAGATTTGGCCCAAGGGTTCTTAGCATTTTACTGTGGCCATAAGGTTCTTTGTCATATAAAAGATAGCTAAATAAGGGTATGAATATGCCTACTCAGATAGTTCAGCCCCCTAAAATTCATGTTTATTTGGACCACTGGATTATAGATATCACACCAAGAAATCATTCTTTTATACAATGATATTTTTTAATGCCCGCTTTTTAGCGACTTTCAAAGAGATGATCAAATGTCTTTATGCTGTTAATAATTTTGGACCCCTTAAGAAGACTCATCAGAAAAGACATGACTGACTGTATGATGTCATATAGGTTTTGTTCAAATATGTCTTAATGCAGACAGAAGTTAATTCTGCTTTGTTTTAAAGCCAAGCTGGCAAATGGGAATACAAACAGAAGAGTTATTACTCTTGTATTATATATTCCTTTGTATCACAGATCGGCTTATTTCACCATATGACCACTTTTCATAAGGAGAAAATAAAATAGAAATCCAAAATTAAAGGTAACTTTTTAAAAATTGTCACAATTCTTCTGCTTTGAGCATCATTCATACATACAAACTGAGAGCCAGCATTTTGTGCACACAAGCTCTAAGTGTGCTAAATGCATAAAAAAAACAGTTTTGTGTGGTCTTTGTATGACCAGCCTGGATTCTGATCTCAATTACACTAGGAATAAGGAAGAAAGAAGAGGGACTTATAACCACGTTCTTCTCCAAACTCCTCTACATTTGGTGGAGGTTCTTTTTATTTAGGACTAACATAATCATCAGGTTAGAGATAGAACTAGTCAGGGAAAAAAAAAATCAAAGTACAACATGCATACTAAAAGCATCCATTAGGAGTAAAAAACTGCCAATACTGGAAAAACTCCTGCATCATAAAAACAATACAGTCAAGTGGTAATAGCTTGATTATTCTCCTTATGCTGTCACAATTGCAGGGGTAAAGCAAAGGCGATGCTTTGCAGAACAGGCTTGAATGCACACAGGCAAGTCAAACATCAACTGACCCCAACAGCAGCTGTTACTTGCAATTTTTAATAGTAAGCGTAACATAAAATCATAACCACATATGCCTAGAATGGAGGGATATGGATTCTATGCTATCAGACAGACAGATTCTGTCTGTCTGATGTCAAGTGGAGGCAAACAGTAGGATGGCACAGAGCCCTGCGCCTTGGCACAGGCTGCATAATGGGTCTCTGTCGGCGAAACAGGGTCAATGTGTACTCCAGGCTTAATTCTGAGGAATTCTTAATATATCTTACTTCAAGCTAGAATAGAACCAGAAACTCCCAGGTAAATGAAGCCTGGTGCTTAAGAAAAGCTAAGTCACATCCCCTTATAGAACCATGAACTGCTGATGTTCAAAAGTTTACATTGTGTTTCGTAAAGCTGTGCAAAACCTCCCACTATACATGCGACAGCATTCTTCCATAAAATATACTCATCACAAAGCCACAGAGAAACCAAAATGTTTTCTATTATCATAGTAAACTAGCCAATGTTTTACATGAATGTGGACTAAACTGGCAGATGTGTCTTCCATTTTCCAAGTGGAAGACACTTGGAAAATGGAACAGTGAGGGGGAACTCAAGAAAGCATGTATCTGACAGTGTACCCTACTAAGTTCTTTGTTACAAATATTTGTACTCAGTTCTGGTTTATTTAGACTTGCTAATAAATTTTCATGTTTTCCATGAATCACAAAGGACATGGCCAAAGAGCAGCTACTGCTGTGAAAGGTGCTTTTGCTCTGTAAATTAAAACAGCACCATTTTGGTAGAGAATTAAGTGGACATTTACTGTCCCTGAGGCTCATGTTCATTGCACAAACGTAACTTTACTAATCAGAAAAAAATATGCTACACTTAAATATTGCTCCAGTTTTCCACGTTTTAAAATTATCCTGTCATGTTTGATAATCATAACGTCAGCTCAGCAAAGTGGTGGTTCTCAGAGATCATTGTGGTGACACAGTTGTTTTCATGAATTCTACAAAAGGGCACTGATGTAGGCTATTGGAGGAAAAGAGATGCAGGAAGGCCGCCATCTCCAGTGGAAAAAAGGCACATAAGACTAACATCTGGTGGTGGCAGTCTGTCAAACTGAGGAAAGTTAATGTCAAGAACAGATGCTCTGCAGTTTCTCACTGTTATTTTTGCATGATTATTCCCAGGTGTTAGCGCATGTGAGCAGTAGTCTTGCTATTTATCACATGAGAGATTCCAGCATGAGACTGAAAATCTGAATCGGAGGAAAGCTAGCTACATAGACACTCGCTTTATAAACATAATCAAAGGGCTCCAAAAAGAAATATTAAAGCAACATTTTCTTCATTCACCTAATTCCAAGAGCATTTGGGAGCTGATTAGTGACAAAGGCTGCAAAGCTGGAGTGTTTTTCATGGCAGCTTTTAACTGCCAAGAGTTTCATCATAGACAGCTATGGCTCTTAGCAGTAGAAAGCTCCCAGAATATTAAGAATGCCTGCTAAGCAATGTAGTGAATGCTCCATGGACCTCTCCTCTATCTGAACACGAAAAATAAACAAATAAATACATAAGTTTGGTGGCTGCATAACGTTAGTCACGATGAAGAAAAGCATGTAGAAGAGAGAGGACATACTATCAAGACCTTCTAATAAGCAGAATTCTCCCTCAGCTACTCAGGCACTTTACATGCTGGAATTAAGTTCTCCTCATCTTCCTGATGCAGTATAAGCTTCTAAAATTATGTCTGAAAATTAACATTTTGTGTCCTTTGTAAACAATTTCCTGACAACCAGGAGAGAATCCAATGTGTAAAGCTGAGCTCACAGAAGAATGTACACAGAATTGAGGGGACTTTCCAAGCCAGAAAGTGCCCAACTTCATATGACTGCAACCAGCCATTTCATATTCTCATTCCTGCAGGAACTGGAGAATTTTAAGTCTTTATGGGACAGAACTTCTCATGTACTCCTGTAGAAAACTCATCTGACTGAAAGAGATACCAGAACATCTGTGGCCCTATTTGACATGATACTTTCCTGACAGAAGCAGATTTACAGTAGTATTCAAAATAATATCACTTTTCAGAGAGATTTAAACATTCAACTTTTGAGCATATACTACGTGGAAGTATTCTGTATCTACTCATTTCGCTCATTCCAACTTTCAGAGGGCGCGCATCTTCAATGCAAAATGTTTCCATCATAAATGACAAAATGTAAGCTAGAAAACAGCTGCCATGCAGCTAGGCCGCGTGCTGTGATCCAACAAAGTATGCTATCATGTGCGTAACTATGAACGTATGTGTAGTTATGCCTCATTAATGGAGATGTATCTTTGAAGGCATGTATCAGTGATGTCACAGTCTACAAAATGGGGCCGCATACTACTACAGTATCACCCATCAGATGATTTTGAAATGAACATGCCAGAAGCCACTTAATCCATCTACCTACCATTTTACAGCCTGGAGAAAGGTAGGGGAGCAGGTTTCAGGCTTGGGATAAGCTCTTCCAAAAAAGCACTGCTTTTTAAATTGAGAACAAATCTACTATAAGCATTCCCAGTGGGAAAGTCTGCACTAGTAGAAAGAATGTAAAAGAAGATCGGAATTCCATTATAGGATATAGCTAAAAAAACAAAGCCTGACCCTTTGCAAAACTAAATCCTTCCTTAAAAAAGACACCAACATAAAGGCTGAATGGAATAAGAAACCTCCAACCTTGAAAATGAAATTGACAAGTTCTTAAGAGTTATGAATTAGTACTTCACTGACTCACTATGTCTGAAATGAAAAACAGGAAATAAAGGAATTCAGCCCTATATGGAAGTTTTGCTTTCTTTAGATTTCTCTAGATAAGGTGAAAGGAAAATTGTCTTGTTTTTACATGAAAGTATGCTTGTCCCTAAGTTAATTTTCTAAAGCAACAGTGACCCCAGAAGACCTCACTCTAATCTCATGGAGAGCATCATAAATCAAAAGTAATTCTAATGAAATCCGTGAAGCAACTTTGGAAGAAAACAAATGTGAGAGAATGTAACATAGAAAAATTCTGCATGCTCAGGAGTGTGTCTGCATTTCTAGACATCTCACTGAGGTTTAAAATTTCCCTTGCTACAAACCTTGCCTAAAAAGAATTTGCTTATCTAAAAACTCAAGCTTTTTCTTCATATTCTGCAACATAACAGAAACTGCCCCTATCGAGAATCTCAGTGTAATCTAAAAAATCTCAATTTAATCTCAATTCAGTATTTTTTGTATCTAAATTCACATATGAGGCTGCTCAGAAGCCTTTTGACACTGTACTTAACTGATGCCTTGTTGTCTTAAATAACCTAGTATTAATTTTGAGATGAGAAAGATGTAACTATACCTTTGAAATACTGGTCATTATCGAAAGGTATTTCATTTATTAAAACCCATACTTATTACCTAATAAAGGCATTTTTGGCAAACAAACATTCTCCATCAATTTGTTGGAAGAAAAGGTCAGGACAAACTATTAATTAGAAGCCTTATATACAAAATATAGAAAAGTCAGATCTACTAAGGAAGTTACTTATTTTGATCAATTTAGTTGAGAAACACAAGAGCTTGAATACAACAGAAACACAAAGGAGAGTCACACTGCCTAAATGTCATTCAAAATTTTAGACTTTAAAACCTATGCTGGAGAATAAAACAAAACAAAACAAAAACCCCAAACCAAAACCACCAAACAAACACAAAAACCCCACACTTGCGCTTTATAAATATTGCAGTATGGATGAGAAACCTGATATTTAATTGTATTGAACACAAGTTAACACAGTAGTATCTGCTTGGAGATACAAAGTATTTCCTATTCTTAACTTCTTAACTTCTGGACTTCAGCAGCTGTAAAGGGGAGGGGTGGGGTGCGGGGGAATATCAAGCAAAAAGAAACATTAAGTAAATCTCTCATATCTGGAATAATTTCAAGATGCTGAGTAATTGCTATTAAGCAAAAAAAAAGCATTTAAAACTCCTTCTATGATACTATCTTGTATTACAGTAAACAAATTAAAAAATCCTCTCTTGTATTCAGGATCTTCTATGCCACTCACAATAACTACTGAACCAGCACAGTTCTACAAATTCAGTTTTCTGACAGCTACATGTTCTTCCCACATGTAGACATGCAGGCCTCCTCCAACACTGTGTGCCTGAATCTAGAGCGCCACCATGGACACCACAATGTCTGTATTTTTTAGGACAGCATTAATATACTATGAAAACCATTATGAAAACTCAAACCTTTGACTACATTCTATTGCAGAAACAATGGTGATAAACAACAGGCAAGGAAAACTTACTGTCCTCTCTCAACCTTCTATTCTAACTCGGATGCTTGGGATTTCTCAAAGCCGTTCAGTCATTTTACTGTGGGAAAGATAAGCATTTGACAGCTGCCAGTGATATCCTTCTGACAAAGGCTGCATCTGTGAAACACTGTATATCAACTAAAGTTTGGCAGAGTCCTGGGAGGATGCCCAGATCACCACCTGCAAATTTCTAGTAAAGACAGTTCTCCTTTCAGCCCAAGAAAATCATCTTCATTGAGGTAATTTTGTCCATATGTCTCTAGAACACTTTTCTCCATTGAAATGTCATTTCCCCCAGTCAGTTTCTCAGTCTGCACTTTCAAAATTTTCTTCAATCAGCTTGGGTGCTTTGCTAACCATTAATACAGAACAAGCACTGAAATTTTCTCAAGATATCTATCCTGTCTAGAGATGTATGTATTCTGCAGTCAAGAAACAAATTTTTCTGAACAGTGAACAAATAAAACTCTCTGGTGGAATATCTGCTTTTTCAGGCATTCTGGAGCTCAAAGGCATAAAGAATCAACACAGCTTTGTGGGGTTTTCCAGTTTCTTCGCACCTCTTCACACCTCTTCAGCTTTCTGCATGTCAAAAGCACTGTTGCCTTTTACCCCTTTGCTGACTGCTGTACTTTGGGAGTGCAAAGTTGCACACTTTAGGATCCAGGCTGTTGCTTCCTCAACTCAGTACATTTTTATTGAGAGAAATCAACTGAACTATTAATTTATCTTCCAAAAGCTTGTCAAAGAATCTATATAATCCTCAGGAATAGAACTGAGCTTTCCTAAAGGTCTATGTATACCAAAACCTTTTAGTTACCTAACAAGATTCTTATGGATGACATTTTTTAGCATGTACTGAAAATCTATCACTTTACTTCATGCCCTATATTTACTAGTGTCTCTACAGACCACCAGATTTTTAATTTACCTAGTCGTTAGGCTTCTTAGGCAACACAGGTGGACCTTTGGTTGATATATTCCTGTATTTTTACCCTGGTCTCACACTTGGGCTTTTCAATAGCGTGTAGCACCCCATATCAAGTTAATTTTTTTCTATGTTCCTTAGATCAACTTTATAGTATCAGCTACAGAGACTACTAAGTGAACAATACCATCTCCAAATTTATTTAAAGAACAAGACTGTATTATTACTTTAAAGAATGGAATATACACATTCAGGATTATTTAGCAGGTTGCTAAAGAAAGCACTTCTAAAATGACCTTTCAGCTTTCCTGATCTGAAAAAAGAGCTGAAGCATTATTATTTGACTATCCCTGCAACTATCTGCTGTTGAATATCTATAGTTGATAACAAAAATAAAATCTTCATTCTTAAATTTACCTCAAAAAAATTAGGTATTTACTTTTTTACGAGGGGAAGAAAATTTATAAGTCACTTTTTCCTCTCAGTGGTGTACACCTTTACTCTGGTGTAAATACAGAGTAGTTCTGCTGAGATATAACTATGGATAGAATTTGGAGTGCTGTGATTGATTGTTCTACCAGTGAGAAAAGTAATCAGAAATTCAAATCATTTTTCAAGAGCTCTAAAAAAAAATTCTGAAAATAACACATGTGCAGTGAAGATTTTTAAGAGGGAAACAATCCTTGTGAGGACAAACTGCCAATACTTATTCCCTCCAAATAGTTTTTGGGTTGTTTTTTTTTCTCTGCCTAAGCCAAACATGGCACTGACGCAGAGTCCAATAACTCTTAACAGTGAGACTGAAAGATTAAGCTTACAGTATGAAGGCAAATGTAAGAACTGAAGTCAGCAGGGAAGATCTTTCTAAATTTACCTACCTCCTTGCCTCAGCTCTGAGGTCATTCGGTTTTGGCAGAGAGAAGAACCCTGGCTTAGTGTTTTCTTAATTCTCTTTTATGACAGTATCTACACTATCAGCACCAAATCATGTGGTTACAGGCTGTGTTACTGAACAGACAGTCAAATCTTGTCCTCTTTGCGGCTTAGAAACAGGTCACTTTGACATCTCTGTTCTCATGTCCCCCCCCCTCAGACATTTTTCCTATTAGTTTTGCTTTTGTACTTTGGGATCCTCATTAACATGCTGTCTGAGCACACAGAGACAAAAGTTAACGTTTACAGAGTTCCAGTAAAGGCTTATCATTCCTGCCTTACTGAAAAAGAATGGAAGCATGCAAAGACCTGATTTCACCCAGAAAATCCCTGACACCATTGTTAAACACCTTGTGTTTCAATATGCCAACCTAACGTTTAGCATCCTCCTTTCTTACATTTGTGTTATAGACAATTTTTATAGCCTAACATTGTGCTCAACACCTGCTGCAAAACCTCCTCTTCTGTTTAAATAAAGCAAAACAGATCAGCACTCCAAATACACCACTTTCTTTTTTGTGGTATTTTCTGCAGTCATTGACACCTTCTATTCTCTGCCCTGCCCTAGTTGTATGTATTCTTTCTATTCTAGAAATGCATGATGATCTTAACAAACAAAAAGAAACATTTTTGTAGATTTGATAGAAATTCAAGTCTTTTGCCCAACTGAAATAAAAAAAATAAACCTAATCTAAGTTGTTAAGAAATCATGAAATTATTCTGGCAGGTCTATCAAACTATCTAGACATGTACAGATCCTTTGAAAAAATGAAACTGCAGTTTATCAAGTGTGATTTATAAGCAACACTGATTTAGCTGGGAGATAACACTGCTGGCTAATCATTAGTAGACAGACAACAGTCATGCAAATACATCAATTATGGGCCACTGCCAAAAATCCTTGAGATCTCAGAGATTAACAGCCAATCCTCTGTTTTACAAACTCATATCAAAAAGAATATTAATAAAAGGAGGGGCAGTGTGAAAACTTGTCAGAGTAATTCACGCACTAAACCAAGTCATTTTTCCCTTCACTCTGCCTTGAACTGGTCCAAGAAAAAGGCTGGCATCAGCTACAAAGCATGAGGCTACCAATTTCTCAGAAAATGTTTTTCATTAACATATGGGAGTTGTGAAAGGCTGCAAAACCTCTATTTGGTGGATAACAGTGACAACTTCTATGCATTCCTTTCCTGAATCTATCAATCATACGACCAATCATTATTCAGATATTTGGAAATGAACATCCATGCACAGAAGTATTTGATGGCTCTTCTCTCACTCAAAACCAGAGCTGTTTATTATAATAAACAAATTAGCCAGCCTTCAAGGCACACATTTACCCTGTTCCACTAATGACTCCTAAAAAAACTAAAGTAGAAATACTATCAACTCATCTTCAGGTTTATTTCTGTCTTCAAATGGTTAAGGTAAAAAAAAAAAATCTTACTGACTTCTATGAAGGGTGCCTGACTCGAAATACACTCTTCTTACATATATAAATGAATGGAAACAAAAAAAGAATATACCTCCAAAGGGAGCAGTTATTCCTCTGTACAAATGTAAACATACCTATTGAGGTAGATCTCAACCAACCTGTTGCTGACATCTTAAATGCAGCAATATTAACTGGATAGCCTTTAAGCTTGGCCAAATCACTGTCCAGCCACCAATTACCCTGTCTGGACTCTACTCAAGGGTCTGAAAAATAGAGAGACAGCCTGGCTGCAAAAAACCTGTGTTAATTCTAGCAGTACCGAATTCAAGGGTATGCAGTCTGGAAGAGATTATTTAGTCTGCGGGGACTTTGCAGGGCTGCCTTTATATAAGCTATCTCAGGTACTGCCACTGATCAACCTCAGAGCAAAGAGAGGACAAGAAGCAAGAACCTTTTGGACCACCTTTGCTGCCCAAAGCTAGTAATGTGAAAATTGCACCTTTAGACACATACATATTCTTTGTCAGATGAGCCAGTTTCTGAAGTTTCCCACTTTGCTGTGGTCTTCCAGATACGCATTTCCCTTCTCTTTTTTTTACTCAAAATACTACACATATGCATCCTACTGGAAGATAGCGTTGTTAGTCAAATTGACATAGCTAAGAGAGTCATAATCACACATGGAAGTACACATGGACTGAAGTGTTTCAAGCAGCAGATTCATATTGTAGAACTGCCCCTTTAGGAAACAGCTGAAATAGCAATTTTAACGAAGGTTACAGTCTTGTATCAGTCCTTGGGTTCCTACAGCTGAACATGTGGACAACTCAACTCTGGCTGACAAAAAAAATATCCCACAACTTTTGTCACACTTTTGGTGGGATTCATTTTGATGCCAGTTAGTTACCTAGGGCCCATGGAAAAGTGTTACAGTGACAGCTCAGCTTGAAATTGGCTCCTGCAGAGGTGGAACCACAGGCTAAGCGTAGGCTTTGCACCGAAGGGGACAAACGGCACTCACACAATCATTCTGCCAGCACAGCCATGGAGATGGCAACTCCTAGCAAAGGCATGCAAGATTTTAAACTAACACTGATGCCTGACAGTTTAATGATGTGTGTGAAAGTCCTTTGCTCACTTAGGTTTGCTCTTTATTTTGCCATAGTAAATCAATGCCTGAGCAAACAGGTCCTTAAAGATCTATCAATTGCAGCTTTAACAGCTGATGCAATGTTAGAAATACTTTCTATCTTATCCTAGACATGTTTTGTGATTAAATCCACTGTTTTAAATTAAGAGATTCTCCCTGGTATATATTCAAAAAGGGTATGTTTCTCTTACATGTCCAAAGAGACAGCATGCTACGAGGCTGAGCCAAAAATATCTGAAGTTTTTGATTTCCAATTGTTTCTCTTTCTGTCACTCTATGAGGACTAGGGATTTTGCAATTCAACTGTTTAAAAGCTAACCTGGAAAAAAATTTTTATCAGGCCGATGTCTTC
>JAOEHY010010163.1:26842-44887 GCA_025447955.1 Psilopsiagon aurifrons
TAAAATTATTGAAAAGAAGTTAAATTTATTAAGAAACCATAGTTTGGTTTGTTTGGCTGGAACAGGAAATTTGTCTTCCAAAAGTTCTCTAACATTGTTCTCAAATTTGAATGAACTAATATATTTTAATACCAAATGTTGGACTTAATGTGTCAAGTGACATGAATAAAGTTTGACATCAGTGGCCTCCCACTATCTAGCAAATTAAAAAGTAAGGCTGTTTCGGACTATTTAGATCTATTTTTAGACTGTATCCAGAACAGGGTCAAGGTTTTCTTAATTTCCAGCTTTTGCTTCTCAGAATGCACTGAGCAGTCTCTGCACAAAAATCCGCGACCTTTGAGATGCTTCACACCATTCAGAGAATTCTCATATCATACTTGAAAATTCTGATTTAAGAGCATAAATAAGTAACACAGCACCTGGATAAGTGGGATGCTATTACAGAAGTGGAAACTTTAACTGACTCTAATGACCCTTACATGGGCTCTTACTGTGTCTCCTAACTCACTGCCAATAAAAGCAGGACAAAAGAGCAAGTGAAAATGAATCTTTTCATCAAGTGGAGAGCAGGACTTAAATGTATTAACTTTTTTTCAGTGGTGATCCTACAAATGCTCTTCAGGTGCTACATAGCACAGTTCTCAAGGAAGTGTCAAAATGACACAGAGTCCTGTGAAACAGGGAATGTATTAGAAGATAATAATTGGATGACAACCCTAATAAAGAGCTCCTGATGATTCACAGCAGCAGAATCTTTTTTCCAGGCAACACCAGTTACTTTTTAGATTCACCATGAGAAAGTTTTTCAGCACTGTGTCAGGCTCTAAACACTTATTTGCCTTAAGACAGTGTTAATGACTTAGCTAATCACACAGTTTTATAGTTCAGTAATGTACTGTGCTGTGCAAATCAAACCAGTGTTTATTACACCTCTGCTACCTTTCCTTTCCTTCTTATTGGACCGACTAAACCAAATGCTGTACTACAATAAAACATAAAAAGCTCATTGGTTTACAACAATTTTCAGTAAGTAACTCAGTATTTTAGTTCAAAGCCTACTTGCAAACAGAGTAGTTCAAAACACTACTCTCAGACATTGAAGTTAATGGCACACTCATTTTTTGAATCTGAGTAAGGTACTCCACTTAAAAACGTAGAAAACGGTATCAATAATAAAATATATTAAGGGGATGATGACATGAAAAATGAAGCTACCTTGCTTGTATTATTATTATTACCACTTTAGGTCACTGAAAAAGGAAGAAAAATTTTCTTGTAATTATTTGCCTCTGGAATTTCACTCCTTTTGGGCACTAAAACCTATCAGTTTTGCTTTTTGTATCGGAACTGCAAAATATGAAATACAGATCAGACCATATTTTCATAAAATTATGTGGTCTTGCAAGGTCTCTTTGACGTCAATAATGTTTAGGTGACAGGCTCTGATACTGTACTCCTAAAACTGCACTGAGAACAGAGCTTCCTTTATCACTGGAGAATCAATATGGGTAATGGCTAAGAAGAAAAGACTGGATCAAAGATACCTGAAGATGCATTACTTGTGTGCTGAGGAAAGAGAAAGAAGAAAGGGCACACACAAACACATTGGAAAAAGCATACACAAACATCCAAGACACAGAAACAGAACTGCCTTTCAGTTAAGGCAAAGAGCTTCATACTTTTCTTACATTGCAAACTAGCTTTTCTACAGAGAAAAAATGGCAAAAAGAATCAAATAAACACAAGCTCCTTTGATCTTGATAGGTATGATACAGAAAAGTCTTCACTCTTCTATTAAAATTAGTATCACAGCACTTGAATATCTGTTTACTGCTCCATGAAAAGGACACAGTACCTGCTGTTCTGTCCCCAAAACCAAGTGAATATTATTTCACATTCACAATCCTGTTAAAGAGCCTGATAATAATGTAGGAAGAGTTGCAATCAAGTGCTTATTGCATAGTATGGGTAATTCCCATGCCATAATACAATTTGGTGAGTGGTTCTAAAACCCAGGAATGTTGATATCACAGGCACATTTTTTTTTTTAATCTGAATTTAGGCTCTATAAGCCACTTTTGATGGAGCTATTCAGTGCGGTAATATATTGTCAATTTTCAATAAGTCTATGATCTCACCATCTCAATTTCACTGACTATAAAATAAGGATAGCTTCTTCACTCCCGTCTCTCCAACCTCACTTCCTTCCCTCTGGGTATTGTGAAGCTTATGGCCAGACAGTGTACTATATCTAATTATAACTTAAAACACAGAACTGATGCTAGATTTTCAAAATAGCTCACAAATCAAACCAACAGACCAGATGTTAAAAAGAACAAAGCACAGTTAGTGCATGGGTTTTCTTCAGATTCTCGTAATGGCAAAAGTAGGTGCTAGATAGCTCAAAAATCTTACCATAGTTGTAGGTTAGCCACATTAAAAATCTGCCCTTCAGAAATGAATTTGTAATGTCTCCAAGTACTTTGAGATCCTTGGAAGACGAACGAAATAACCATGCATTGAAATATTTAACCTAATTCCTAAATTCATTCATTCATAAGGAACCTGGAATTTAGTCTTTCTTCTGGAGCAAGGAAGAGATCATTTCTTGGCTTACTTTTTCCTTAGCATCATGCAGAAAGCATTCTGGTTTTGTTTCACATTTGTTCTAAGCAAAAATAAGAAAGAGAACTAAAACTGGGGTAAGATAGAATGCCAGGGGATAATTGACAAATTAAGCTGTGTTTTCTTCCCCCACACAAGCCTTCATTTAGTCCAATACGTCACAGGAGCAGAAGAGAAGATGATATATTGGCTTTTTCTGCTACACTCTCATTTGCATGAAAAGGAGCAGTCAAACGAAAATTAAGTACTTCAACAGCTTAAAAAAGCACTGGTTCAGAATACTGTACTTCAATAAAACAGTCATTGTTATTCAATGCTTGGCAAATGACATTGCCATCACATACTAGTAGAAGAACCGTGAAGAATAAATGCTATCTGAAAAAGAGGCTTGTACTTATGCAGCGCTAATGACCATCTAAAAGAGCGATTCTGCATGGTTACATCCTCTTTGAGATTCACAGCTGCAGCTCCACAAGAGCAGCCATACATCATAATCTGCAGCCATTTTAGGCTACCCTTGAGTGCTAGAGAGCAATACCGGCAGTAAGGAACTGCTAATCTGTAAAGTTACAGTCAAAACCAAGTTTATTCAGCAGTGATGACTGAGGAGGAGGTGTTCAAATTTTAATATTGGCAAGACCTTTGCTTGTAACAGCAGTGACACACTGGGAAGAGATCTCCACACTTCATTTCATTAGACAGAAAATGTAGTCGTTAATACATTTTCATTCCTATCTATTATAACAGCGGTGCAAAGTAGCACAGAAGCCATTCCTTTAAAAGAATGTATCAAACAAATGTATTTTAAGATTACAACATTCATGTTTTAATTAACATGAGAAATTCACTTATTGAACAACATGTTGACCCTATAAACATCATTAATTAACTGATACACAGTGACTTTTCAAAAGACAACAGCTTGGGAGCAAACATTATTTCACAGTACTTTGAAACAGTCTGATAATCAAAGGCAATGTAAATATCCACTAAATTAGACACAGATTTTGTGGGCAAACTGAAGAGAACCTCCACTTTCTAAATGCCCAAGATTTACAGAGCACCTACCACAGCAACATGTTTTCTCCAATTATGCACACTTTTTCAAGCTCATTTATATGGAGGCAACTATAGGTCTCTACACAGTAAGTATTTGTGGCTTACTAATACAGCTTTTTGAATCTGTAGTCAGGTTAGAGAAAGCAAAACAGTTTTGAAACACTTTTGTCACTATTGCACTCATTTGCCTCATATATGAAGTATCTTTGCCTCATTCTACAGCTACCTAAAGCACATTTTTTAGGCCAAGTCATTTAAGCTAGGCTCCGCTCCCTTGTAAATGGCATCAGTTATCATTATGGTAACTCCCATGGTTTTACATGGTATTACAGATTTGCAAGAAGCAGCTCCAAAAGAGAGACATGGGGCTGGTGCTGCCCTACACATGCAGAAAAGACATTTGGATTTATATAGTTACAAAGTAAAAAAACCCTCAAACTTGTGTCAATATGGAAAAGCCTGAACTGATACAAGGGCCTCCTAAAAGGTCAGGATGACCTGGCAACAACACTGACAAAAGAGACCATAAACACTGACAGCTGTGGAGAAGGCTCTGCCCTTCTGCAGAAAGGTTAAGAAATATAGCTAACAAATCTCTAATCAGGCAAAGCAACCTTTAAAGTCTTGCACATTCTGAAACACACAGACATTGTCAAGATATGACTTTGGCATGTCAGCACAACATGATTAGGGCGCCCTTTAGATTAATTCTCCTCACTATACCCTCATCACATTATTAAAAATCACATCCACAGGACAAAAATCTCCCGCCCAGATTAAAGGACCCTTCCCTGAGCACGTGTAGTAACAAATCGGTGATGTAGCCATATGTAGATTAGCTGACCACTTGCTAAATGGTGGGCGGCTACAGGCAGTTAAAAACCTCAACTGTATAAATGCATGAATTTTGTATGGGGTGGTACCCTAGCTTTGTGGAATACCACCACCTTTTTTGTGCAAACTTGGAGTAAACAAATGTCGTCTGTGTAGATCCTGCTTTTAGGACGACAGTGCTAGTTTAAGCTGCCAGGAATTAAACCAGAGGTTAACTGTAACCATGAAAGATAGTGTTCAGCTTTCAACCTCTGGTACTGCAACAGTCAATACACATACATCTCTTGGGCTTCTCAGGCATCTCTTGCTGAGATTACAGCATCTTGAAATCCTGGTTACTTCAAGCATAAGCATCTATATGAAAATGCTGGTGTAGTGAAGAAAACAGTCAGTAATTAGTTATTGCCATAGGCTTCTCTGCACTGTGAAAACACACCTCAGAGGAACGAATTCATACAAAATGTTTGTCAATTTATATTGGTTACTGAGAAGCTACATTTTAGCGTTGAACATAGAACTTGCAATATCTGGCTAGGGCCATGGAAGGACAAGGCAGCTAAGATTCTTGAGTCACTCTGTGTCACAACCTCAAGTGGGCAACTCAGAGACACAGTGTTTGCTAAGTGGCTGTCCTTTCCCTGGCTGAGGGCTTGCACTCTCTTGTTTCCGCTTCTTTTCCAAAGAGACGCTTTTTTCTTTCCTCACCATGGGATAGCTTATAGAAAGTTGGCTAATGTGCGGTAACTGCCGGACAACAGCATGCCATTTCTACACTCATATAATCACCTGGCTCCCTCAGCAGTACAGATTTGTGCATAAGCACAGAATCCATCAACTCACATCACTTGCACAAGGAATCACATGTTACCTGTCTCCATAGGTTACCATTAACTATTTTACCACATATACAGGGCAATCAACAGACTCATGAGAGATCCCCAAAAGACTGTAGCACTCAAGAGTGCCATAAGGATAAGGCTGTTCCTGTCTTGTGCCAGCTCCAAAAGATATGTTTCCGAGGCTATGGTGGTAAGTGTGGAAACAGAGGGAAAGAAAACAAATTTAAAAGTTCCTTTTCATGACCAGAAGCCAGACATTGCCCAACCTCCCCCCCCCCGAGAGCTTCCTCTGAAGAACTGAAGGGTGAATTTTCATCTTACTTAAGTGAGCTTCATTCTTATGAAGCAATTCAGTTCTGGCTCCCACAATTATGCCAGTAAACCATGTCCTTCTTGTGATTTTTCTTCCAAGCTACATCCAGAGCACCTCATGCCAGACAGACAGATGAGAAGTTTCAAATGCTGCTAAATACATCTAGAAGATTTCCAACACAGGACAGCAAAGGAGACAAAAAATTCAGCAATCAGGTTTCTGCAGGTGCCCTTCTGTTCCTTTAGGTTCATGAAAGCTTTTTAAAAGGGAAATCCCTGTCAAGTGCTCCAGATACACAGCTTACCCTGGAGACTTCGATGTATTTTTGTGGTTTCACAGCACATTTTCCTATTAATTTGGAAATACTTTTCTCTCGCTGGTAACTGGTTGATAAGTCCACAGAAACAACGGGGAAACCTGACAGAATATGCCGAGGAATCAGAGATTTGACTACATACACAATCTGTGAATGAACAGGAGAGTCTTGAGGAAAAGCTACTGCACCTCTTCTACTAACAGTAATACAGCATAAAATTGGAAAAAAATTAAGAGGCACTACAATGTGATAATAAAATTTAAGGAACAAACACAAACAAAACTAAGAATAATTGCTCATCTTGCAGAAATGAGCAGAGAGAATTACACATACAGTAGTGACGGCCTTAATGAAGAAAGCAGACAATGTGACGTAATAAAGTATAAAGACTTTTAATGCTCATTTATCTTGGTTTTTATTTTTTTTAAGAAATAAATAGATTCCTTTGGTTAACCAGGAGACTGCAAATGTCAGTCTAAATCCCCACGTAAACTCAATATATTTAGGCTGGAATCACACATCTTGTTGCAACTGCAACTGAGCTGAATTGAAAGGAGGGCATCAAACCCAGCTACTGATCACCAGCCCACCTCTCCTATTCTGGAGATCACAGCCTTTCCCTTCCCATTGCCCACGTAACCCCACCTTTCATTCCAGCCATACTGGACCTGGGTAGAAGCAGAACATCACTGTGATCATCTGGACTTTTTATTTTATTTGACAGAAGGCAGCTAGGGAATGACCCACCTTGTAGAAAGTAAGAAAGAACTCATCAGCAATGAGTACTGGTAGTATTCTGGGAAGATGTCATTATAACTTCACATGGGACTGCAGCTTGAGTTTCATTTTCAGAAGCCTAACAAAAGCGTTCCACCAATACCCACAGGCTGAAGCATGCTCTGGCAGTCAGCTACAGAGTTTTGTCCTTGCACTCCTCCATTCACACCAGTTTCTCACCTAAAACTTCACTACACATCCAGATGCAAAGGCTACTTGCAGTACAGCCAAGACATTTGCAGTCTTCTGTTTTTGTGCAAAACCTGTTGTGAGAGAACTGAACAAAAATGTGACCATTTGTGTCAGAAATCAAGAAAACAACATTTAATATAGTCCACTTCCACACTGGTAAACCCATAAAGAAGAATTTCTATAGTGATATATGAGGAGTTAGTCTTACAGGTAGAGGACTAAGTGCAGCCTAACTTAAACCAAACCAAAGAAATTACATTTCCCTACTCAAAGGACTTGCAATGATGCTTTGCTCTCATACTCCAAATCAACGGATGCAGCAGCAATTCAACTCTAAAGTAGGTTACTAGTTTATTTTTACATGAAGCTTTAAATTAAAAAGGATAGTCAACTAATCTCAAAATAACTAATATTTCCTTCCTCCTCATAGTCTGGTCTCTCAGTGAATGCTTTCCAAATTTAGTAATGACTAAAACAAATCAGACTAATTATCTGGAAAACCTGGTATACTGACTTTCAGTTTCCAGATCATATAACCTTCTCCAAGTGAAAACTTTGAAGATACTGAAAGTATAAGAATTAACACCAAAGGTGACACATTTTTTATCCATGGGGTTGTTTTTTATTCGCATAAGTAAATACAGTGACTCCTTTGTGTAATAGGAGCAAGATCTGATCAAAAATACCCACAGGCCATACAATGAAAGCCAAATAGGACAGAGAAAAATGTACTTAGACCTCTGTATTTAAACTTAAAGGTTTATCTTCTGCAAAATACTGAAAACTTGTTAGTGCAGGTTAAGCATACCACTCAGTTCTGAACGCAATACTGTATTTGTATGGATTATAAGAAAGAGGAGCTCTTATACTATCATAAATATTCAGAACTATTATCATCTTACTGAGTTAAAATCATTTCAGCAACTTCCTTTTTCTCAGAATTTTACCAATCCTTTAGTTTCTGATACTAAAACAACAACAAAAATCAAACTAAGGCTGTATTAATCTTCAAAATACCTTGAGATTATGTATTTTCTTGGTCTTCAGTTGTTGGTTTAGAATGCACATCTCCTTTTGAATTTACTGAGACCCACATTCAGGATTACATTGCTTAATTAATGATTTTCACTCTTCCAAGGAGACAGAGAAATTAATTAAATCTATGAAGAATTTCAATATAGTACTTCTGAGAAAGAAAACCCTTAATTTTCTATTGCATACTTCACTACATTGATCAAAAATGGAAGACAGCCTGGAGTGAATTTACCTGTAGGTAAGTAAGCCTTTCATATCTTCAAGAAAAGAATAATGTTCTCTTGAGAATTTGTGAAACTTCACCCATTATTTCAATGCTATCATTTTTAACCTGCAGTGCAAAGACCAACAGTGTATCTGCTAGAAGCAGTAATAACAATATAATTATATACTTGTAAGCAGATGCAAAAAAATATTACCATGCAGAGGCTATGCCTTAAAATTTCCTATTGCAAATGTCCTATTACAGACTGGTTTTGTAGTTATGCCAGTCACATTGCACAAGTTCTTAAATTCAATGTGAACAAAATCACAATACCAGTATATAATATAAAGTTCTGTTTTTTAATGTACCATTATACATTACAATATAATTATATTACAATATAATTATGCATCGTAATATACATTATAGTGTACCATTACACAAGTTCTTAAATTCAATGCAAACAAAATCATAATACCAGAACATAATATAAAGTTCTTAGGGTCATTTAGAACACTGCTTTCAATCACTTAAAATTCAATGTCAACACTCATTTTACCAAATAGATATCAGATAACAGACTGATTTAATGTTCCAATGGAAACAGTAATTTCACTGCCTAGGGAGAAAACAAAAGGACATAACCACACACAAATATGTATATAATTAGGCTGCATGTAGAAGACTCAATTCTTAGATAACTTTCAAGGCAGCATTCTCCTTGCAGAGACGTTAGTGCTTATGTCGCTACTCATTTCAAAGCAACTAGATTCTGCCTCTAAATGTAATGGCCTATTTGTTGGGAATATAGGAACAAGCACTTTCCCATGTACTATCTATCACCTATTTTCTGTATCAGGAAATACACTGGGAACATAGTATGAATAGTATGAATCTTCCATTAATAATAAGAATGCTATTGTTAGGGTTACTACTTAGACTGCAGTTTGAGAGAGACAAATTTTTAATAGCACAAGTTACTGACAAAGTTTTTCATGTTTGCTTACATATAAGCAGAGAGTAACATTTCATATATGGTCAGTAAATTTCAATCAAGCAGCATGAAAAAAAACAACACAGAGTATTGCTAAGAACTTAAAAGGCCACACTTGAAGCTCATTAACTTTCTTCCTGTCCCCTTATGGAAACTACACAATATAAGGTACACTAAAAACTTTCCTATTCCTGTACTAGATTTGAACTATAAACAACTGACAAGTTCTTGGGGTTTTTTTTCTGCATCTTTTGATTTTTCTTTATATAAGCTTGCTACTAGTCAAAGGGATAAAAACCAAAATGACCGTTTTATTATAAAGGAGATCAGACTAAAAGTGTATTTTATACTGACTTCAGATGACGTGACACAACTTGCCCAACTCAGCCACGTATGCTACCTCTTTGATGCAAAGTTACTATGGCCACTGAAGGTGGAAAACAGGCTATTTACAGCCAGTTTTACACTGGCCAAACATAATTCTTCAGAAGGTTCATAATCTGATCAAATGAAATTGCCACATAATCATAACATATTCTAAGAAGGCTTTGCTTACCAAGCTACTGGCAGCATGGATGTTCTGTATGAATAAAATGTTTTCTTTCCCATGACATTTTTTTCTCATAGTATACATTTTCTCTATTCAGACTTCATAAATACATTTTCATGGTGGAGAAACTACAGCAAAAAAGTCACAGAAAATTCAACAAGCTCAAACAATTTTTTCTGTAGCAGTTACTCCACTTCTGCTATAATGTTTTCTTTACTTTAATCTTTAAACCAATGACTCATGAAAATATCGTCAACTTTACAGGCCACCAGTAAGTGGGTCTTTAAAAAAATACTGTACAACAATAAAGCAGGAATCACAAGCACTTCTTAACTCTTTGAACTGTCAACTAATTAATTATGATACTGAAACAGAGGCCAGTTTAAAAAACTTATAAAGGGGAGAGAGGAAAAAGGGGAAAGGGAAGGTCTTATGAGCAAGCAAAACTGAGTATCAGGGAGAAAGGTTCAAGAAAATGTATTATGTTTGCTCAGATTAACAGAGGCATTTCTCCCCACCCCATTCAGACAGAAAACAAAATAGGGCAGCTCTTCTTGCCACCAATTGGTGCCCCTTAGCTGGAAGAAACTCCAGTTGCCACTTTCCTGTCAGCACTTAAAGCGCACCAACACTTCCCTTCTCCCACCCTTTTGTTCCTACTTAATATGTGCACTTTGCTCAGCAGTCTTGCTTTGCTGTTAAACAATCCATTTTTTCCTTGCCTCTTCTCCTTCAGGAGGAGGCAAAAATAGCAGGGCTTTGTCACAAAATATAAAGCTCATTTCCTGTACCTTGGCACCTCACTTTCATCTCCTTGTCTCCTATTTGGCTACCAAATAGGTCTTAATCTGTAAACAAATTATTTGCTGTACAATTAAACCATTCATTTTTTTTTTCCTTCTTTCTTTGGCTTCTTGGCTGCTGTCCAGTGTGGAGGCTCATAGGTTCTTCTATTATTTAGTGCTGGTTAAAAGGCAATAAGCTCATTTAGAGTTTATAGAACTAGAAGCTATAAACAAAACTATTTAATGCTTCTCTGATGCACTGTGGCTTTTGCCAGATAAATTCATAATGTGCGGTTGTGTGTGTGCGTGTACACATACATGTGGATGTGTGGGGCTGGTTTATGTACTAGCCTGATTAAAAACTCTTAAAGACTCTGTATGTCTTTAAGTTAGTTACTGTAAGCTACAAATGCATAATTATTTTTTTTCCGATCCTATTTTGTCCTTGTACTTTTTTCTCAGTAACTGACAATCACAGAACTGCAATTTATTGTGGCTACAGAGCTGAACCTCAAAGGCTTTGATGTTGCATGAGGAAAAAGGAAAAAGCCATGCTGCTAAAGCATTTCACAATGTTTGCATATATTGTTCCTTTGTAGGATGATGTTGTGAATCACAGACTAAGTAAAACCTTCAGAGAAATAAATAACACATTAGGTTTCTCATCTCTGCAGTTAAAAGCCCCTCACAACCCAAGAAAAAATAAAGTAACACATAGGCAATTTTCCCTTACCTCTATTTTTACATTTTTGTTCCTGGTGAAAAAGAAGTTCTCAGGGATTATGAACCAAAACACAGCCTATGTGTGTTCATCTTCATTTAGATGTTTATACATACAACACAGGGCTAGCAGGGCACCACTTCAATGTGGGATGGTAAACACAATGAAATATTTTTTGAAATGTGACTATAAATAAGTGAATTATTGTAAATGAAAAGATAAATTTACAGTTGTAAATCTCACTTAGAAATGACAGGTACTTCGCAATATCAACTTCAGCAATATACTTTCAATGAAATTCTGCAAGACTTTTCTGTTATTGCTGCTGACATCAATCTGCCAAGCTACAATGTGCTAAGCTCCACTAAGGATTTGCACCTATAAATTTAGTTACTCCTATACTTGAATTAAACACACTGTGTTTCTCCATATAGGCAACTACAAACATAAAGCATTGAGGTGGACAGCCAATAGAGCAGAACTGTCATGGACCCTCTGACACCAGTTTTGCCTGAACAAGGTCTGAAGTTCAGACTCCCACTTGCATTTAGATTCAAGTCCTTCGCATGGTGTTTCAGTCTAGATTTTCACACTCCCCACTCAAAACTTCACTTTTTCCCTAATCAATACAAGAATAAAGGCCATATTCCTATTGCAACTGATTGTAGTAATATGAACACTGTAGGAGAAACCTGCAAACTCAATTTATACAAAATATTTTAAAGGTATACTCAGGTATTCATGTATATGCACGTACGTACAAGTACAGACGTACAAAGGGACACACACAAACAGGTTTTAATTAACTGTACCTATTAAGACTCATCAAAGACCAAGTCAGTCTCTGTCTCCCTCCCCCCAATCAAATGACAACTTCTGTAGGTGGCAGGCAGGCTGGTCACAGGTAAGAATGTTCGCTCTCAAAAAACTAGTCAAAGATAAGCAAGAAACTGAGCAAGCAAGAGAGAAAAGCAAGCAAGGGAGAGCTAAAGGGAGAGAGGGAGAATGGGAGAGAAAGGAAGAGAGGGAGGATGGGGGAAAGACAGAGAGAGGGAGAGAAAGAGAGAAAGGAAAGGGAGAGAGGGAGAAAGAAAAGGGGGAGAGGGATGGGGAGATGAGGGGAACAGGTTTATGCCTCAAATAGTGAATTGGCACAGCATTCACAACCAAAATTTAACCTCACCTGTAAATATTATTTTTTTTTATTTCTTTTAATTTAAGAGCATGCGATGTATACTTAAAAATAACCAACCTAGAAGGTTTTGCAAAATTACACAGTAAGAGGCATTTTAAATCTCTAATAAATATTTCAGTTTGAGGAAAAATGTAAATCTTGGAAGTAGTTTGAAAATAGTTGGCAACTTTTCCTCTCAGAGTAAATCTGAAGACTCAAAAATAAATATTCAAGGACATTAATTTGTTTCTAGTTGTGTGCGTGCGAGTAAAACAGCAGCCATAATGTGGAAATTTGAATCACATTTTGCAACTAATTGGAAGCAGATTAGAATTCTGCCTCAGGGGAACATTGTCAAACTAGAAGCTGGAGCAATGAAGAAAGAGGTGAAACCATCGTGAAGAGCTGACAGATTTACTGTGCTCAAGGCAATAAACAGGTACTAGATGAAAATGAATGTGATTCACTGTACTGAATGCAGTTTTCACTCACATCTCAGCAATAACATCATACAGCCATGAAACTATTATTTTGAGAGAGATGGTGAAGGAAGGAGTAAGAACGAACAAAACACAAAACACTATTCAGGCAGTGTGCAGAAAAAAATACAAGTCATATAGTGGCTCAAGTTGTTACAAAACCAATCAAATTGGTCATACTGGATCCTGTTTTGTAACCTGGACTCACCTCAAATAGGGTTTAAGCAGATGTAATGCAATGAACTATTAACTTGAGCTGAGAAAGGGCTGTAAACCCTTGCTCCCTGGGAGCAAGAGTCAAAGCATTAAGTTCTTAAGAGGGAAAAAAAACCCACAGAGATTTTACGTTTTTTAAGCTAAGAATAACACAGAACCTGCAGAGAGATAAATCAAAGAGAGGAGAGAAACACCCTTTTTAAAGGGTGATTAGGAAAGATTGGAAGGGAATATAAAAATCAAAATAAAGACTAGAGGCTAATGTACCAATGCTGTAATGGAAACAGCTGCTTGCTTTCTTCTTCAATGTCTGGCATCTGGTGCAGCATCACAGGAAAGACTGTTAAAAGATCTGCACACGAAATGTTAATATAGACTATTACCCAAACTCAGCTGCTGTATTTATAAAAGAGTGGCAGCTCTTTTTCATGTGTGTATGCTATATGTATACATCTATACCCATATGCACTTCCCCCACATATATGAGAATTTATATTGATACACACTTATACAAACCTATGTTTAAAAACATATACATATACAAACCTATGTTTAAAAAGCAACTAGTAACACTAATACACGACACTGCATCTGACTACTGGCTGAAGTGGGTAAGAACTTTAATTTAGATTTTTAGTAACACTGGGTATGGAAAACCACCTTCATTGTTTTCAAACTGCATCAGCATTTTTCCTTCAAATTCCAGAGCTCCACTGCAATTCAACAAATACTGCCTAACATTAAACCCAGAGCAAAAAATTAACTAGCAAAACTTCATGTCAAGTATGTTCAATATATCCAGAAATACTTCTTAGATCCTTATCGTCAGCATGGGCTAACTAAACTCCCTGAACATTTACTAAGTCAGAGTTAAAACTACTAACAGCAAAACAAAGTTCAACTGAGTAATGAAGTCCATTTCTAATTGTACTTGCTTCTAACTATTATCTTTAATCACGAAGATACAGATCTAGTTTCATTCTATTCTTCAAAAAGGAAGAACTGGCAAGAATACGAAACCCCAAAACAACTACTGCCATTACTCCACTGCTACAAACCTATAATAAAGCACAGATTTGATAGCACTATCCATGTAGTGTGGTAAACCACACACAAATAAACAGTTCCCTATGAAGAATGAAAACCCAAAAACCCCTTCCAATTCAAACATTATTGTTGCTTTTAATATAAGCCATCCACAGAAATCAGCCAAGGGGGTGACAGGAAATCCAAAAATAACTTGGTCTGGCCCTGAGCACTATAAGAAAGGCAATTACAAGTTGGTTTTCACTCTTCTTAGTGGCAGAGGGAAGTATTGAAGACTGTAAAAGCTGCATTTATCTAATGGAGACTGACAGTACCGCTCTCATGACAGCTGTATTTTTTCAACCATTCAGCACAGCAGCACTGAAATTCATCAGTAAAGGTGGAATCTGAGTACTGTGAATTTATGATTGTTCGGTTTTGTTGTGGGTTTTTTTGAGGGGGTGGATTTAACAAAACCCTTGAATTAAATCAATGGCCAAAGCAAATTACTAAATGTGTGCAAAATCAAACTGCCTAGTGCACCTAGTTAAAGAGGCCAGATGTGCCACAAGCTTTCCTGGGAAACTGAGCCTAAACATGGCGCTCTCTTTTATCAGAATGAAGAAAGAGAGCTTTAGGAGTTTACAAAAGTGTGACCAATTGGAGCTTTAGTCTTCTGTTGCTAATTGAAGCATGAACAAAAAAGCCAGTTCCTGAGGGCAAACTAGAAACATATACTTTTTATATTCCATTGCCACATGATAAAAAACAGAATCAAGCTGACTGGTAGAAATTTGACTGGCAACCAAAGACCAAGCTATTATTTCAAACTGTTATGGGAAAGCAATAAAATTGCTACCAGGTCTCCTCATGTTACTCTTCAATAAAAAGAAGCCATCAGGGAAATATAAGGAAAAGAAAACACATCAAAACCTCTAAAGTTCCTTTAAATAAATACACAATTCTGTGGCATAATGCCATCTGCTTCTTGGTTAACTTGACAAGACAATTCAACAACTAGAATACCAGTGTTTTGAAAGCACCCAGTAACCACAATCAATAGATTTTAGTTTGCTCTTTTAACCGTAAGAACTGCATCCACATGCCAATAATGGCATATACTTCAAACACCCACACGAGGACATTTTTCTTATGTTATTATTTGGTGGAGATTCTCAGGAGACAGAAACACCTCAGCCAAGCTGTGTTTGTGCCCAAGAATAAGATTTAGTCTAGGAAGACTCAAACAGTGAGAGAAGGTGGGAAAAGATAAGGGAACCAAATGTTCGGTATCTTCTTTTCTGAAGACTGGCAAGTCAGAATGGTTCAGGAAGATTCATCATAAAGGACATACAATTCAACACAGAATGTCTTCACTTCAGAATCACTGAAACAACAAGCTTCACCTCTAATTCCCAAGGCCTTTGATACGAACAGCCTCAGTCAATGTTACAGGTAGATGCTAGAAACGTTGATTCCTTTGAGATTCAGCAGTATTTGCCAAATTACAGGAAAAGCAGACATACTAAAAACTTCTGTCACTAAAATGTAACTTCTTTACTTGCAGTGTTGGCTTAAGACTTCAGAAAATTTAATCAACACCATAGCTAGCCTGCAGCTGGAAAACCAACATATACAGTCATCAAGCCTATTTCATTTCATGAAACTTACCCTACACTCTCACTTATGTTGTTTAATCAAATAGTTTTCTATATAAGCAAAAATATTATGTATGTGTACATGTACACACAAAGAGAGGCATGAGAGGAAACTACCTATTCCTACTCCCCTGAATTTTCTCTCAGCTCTTTCAAAAGAAAGGAGGAAAAAACCTACAAGAACTTGCTTGTCAGTCAGGTCACTCTGAACAATTTTACAACCTTCCATTCAAATGCAAAGGTTTTGTTCCAGTTGCCAAGACCATTTAGTCAGAATTGAAAGAGAAAATGCAATAGAGCGCTTACTGAAACCCAGGCTACAGCATAACCAAAAGTCAGTCTGATCTTCATATTTGCCCAAATGGCTACTCACTGAAGTAAAGGCTACTACAGCCTGAAGTACATTGTGGTTTTAATTCAAGAGTGTAAAAATTTTATTTTTTTTTTAGATCTTGTGATTTAAAATCTTGTTTTAAGAAAACTTGTCAAGTCCTGCTATGAAAATTTATTGTTGCCTTTATTAAAATTAGCTTATTTTAAACAGATTTTTAAGCAAATTAAAAAAATCGTAGCTTGTAATATTATTTTCGTGAAACACTGCACCATGAAAGAGCTCCACTGGGCAGAAACACTCTGGTGCAAACGAGGGAAAAGAAAAATTGAAATTGAAACGGGAAAACAAATATAACAAACTTTTCTAAATTTTAAAAGCTATTTGTGCTTCCATCATAATTTTGAAATTTTCATGGAACACTATTTTGCTCTTCCTCACCCAACAAGGAATGTTGTGTACAGGCCAAAACTTTTTTTAAAAATGTCAACACATTTTCTCTGAATATTACTAAGAAATAAAAATAACCTCTTGACACATAAACACACTAAAACAAACACTGGTTTTCAGTAAAACTATGGCCAGCCCTTTAACTGAGGTCACTGCATTCACAGATCCACAGGTGTGACCCCATCTGGGGACTCATGTATTTCGGTTGTAAGAAAAAAAGCACAGCTGTGGTCAGACACTCTCCAGTCTTTCAGGAAAAGCAGTGACATCATCACCACGTATATTAGAGCACTATGTAAGTGCAATATAAAGCTGGTACAGTGCTAAGCATATTACATAAAGAATGAAGTGGTTGTTGGATCATCTGTATGCAGTATCTTAGCTCAGAGCAAGGCAAGACTATAAAACTTGGTTGTATTCTTCAATCCCAACTCGATACCATGGAAGAGATCTGAAACATGCAGCTGTCATATTCAAGAAGTGAATACTACTGTATCTGAGAAATACAGAACACGTGGCAGCAACACAAAGCTGTCAAAGTAGCTGCGGATGTAATCTAAACTTTTTTCAAGGGTGGGTGATGGGAATCCGAAACACATATGTTCTTATCCAAAAAGAGATGTAAAGGTGGACTTCGTGATAGCAAAAATGTTAGTACTTCTGAGAATGTATTCCTGTTGATGGTTGCAAAAATGTGCTCAATACCACATGTGCCAGTAACACCATGTAAGATGTGAGGAAATTGATTTTTTTTTCTACTCTTTCAGTCTACTTTTACAGGCACAAATTGCATGCATGACACAGAGCAAATAAAGGGGAACCTGCAGACAACATGGAAAGGATGTGTCCAATTAACAGAAAGCAGGCCACAAAATCTACCACAAAAAGGCAGTACTATAGAGACCGCTTATTTCTTAAGGGGGAAAAAAAATGGAAAAGAAAAAGAAAAAATATTTTAGCATACAATAAAAAGTGCACATTTCAGGTTTATGATTTATGTTCCTGTCAATAAAATAACTTTCCAATTATTAAGGCCCTGGTAGGAGAAGCTGGAATGCATTATGTGTTAATGATCACAACCAGGGGTCCACCCTTTACTCTTTTGTCAGAGCTACAGCAGATCCTCCCCACGGCTTCACCATTAACATGTCTGTTTCCTGTCAGACCACTCAGAGATAATGTCATTTATCTCAGGGAGGCACAAGACCAGTCATTAGCTTCAGTAAAAGACCTCAAACAAAGGCCGGATGGTCTTTTATCCAGGCCTGCAGCCAAGAATCTCATTGCCTAACAGTTCAGAACTTATCTTTAAAAGAGTCATTTTCCCCCTAACAACAATTCTAGAACACTTCTCTGAAGAGCAGAAAAGTCTCTGCATGGAAAATTCTAGTCAATGGTTTTATCATAAGCAATTAGGTGACTGATAAGAGCTTGCTAAAGTTATCCTTTGAAAGGCTGCTTCC
>JAOEHY010010163.1:61203-72787 GCA_025447955.1 Psilopsiagon aurifrons
TGCTTCTACTTCCTCACTTGCAGTTTCCTGTAACAAGGATTACTTATCTCTCAGCGTGCCCTGAGGACTATGTTTGTCTGAGATTTTGAAGTTCAGTGATAAGGAATATCAAATCACAAAAAATTTTCATGTTGTGAGAATTTCCCACAAAAGGCAATAAATCACCTGAGAATCCAGAAAATTTTATACAGCATTTGAAACATTTTCAGTGATGCCTTATCTTGTGAATGTGTGGTATGTGTACAGTACGCCAGTGGACTTGTTCAGGTACTCCTTGGTTCAACATCTAGGAGTTGAACCACAGCAGGGGCAACGAAACTTAGCTGGTGTTCCACACTGCAGCTGTAATATAAGGTAATAACAAATAGCATCATCACTGGCTGACCATTCTTCTTCTTTGGGAAGAAAGTTACAATTGTAGCTAAACTGAGTGCACTGCTTGTGTCTTTCTTTAAAAGCAGTAGCATGGACTTGAGCTGGTACTGTTCAAGTCAAGCACAAGGCAGAGGTGATCTGTTCTTGCTGGTGAGCCTCTGCACAATCTGGGCTTTGAAACCCACTGGTCTTTTCATCACAATGCTTCTACTTCCTCACTTGCAGTTTCCTGTAACAAGGATTACTTATCTCTCAGCGTGCCCTGAGGACTATGTTTGTTAAGCATATTGAGACCAAGTGTAATGTGATTAACAACATCTGCATTAGATTTAGACATGTGTATTGCAAATAAGTACTATTCAAGCAGACCTTCCACTGACTGCAACTGCTCTTTTCTTTGGGACTACAGAAAAGGCATTCCAGAGAGTCACACAGAGGCCCCAGCTTTATCTGCCTTATATAAAGATGCTCTGTGCTTCCAAACCTTTCAAGTGGGGATGGCAGCAGACTTCTTTGTCTTATTCCCTGAAAAGCCCTGGGATGTGAAAAAAATACATGATGTACATTCCGTAATTCTGGTTACAGAAGTCTTGAGAATTTAGGAGATGTTCAAGGGTTCCCTCTGGAGCCTAAGGTATTCTGTGGCGTCCTGAAGGCACAAGTGCTATTTTTTGAACTGTCTTCCCACATAAATACTAGGAAAGAACTTGGAAGAAATGCTGTGAGGATCACTGCTTCTACAGAGTGTACTCTAGCTCATAGTCATGCCCAACAGAAGATTTCCAAATTGTACTTAAAAGACAATGATATTTATGAATTACTCCCTACTCTGGACCGTGAAATAGTATTTGCAGAGTACGTAATCCTTGTTTTTCCCTCCATGTTTGAACTTGAGGAATGAACTACATAATTTTTATTTTAAAATTTTGCTTCTTAATTTTATGCTTCTATAAATGCACAATTTATAAATGCACAATCTATATATGCACAAATCCTCAAAATTAAAACACTTGTGTTAAAATTTTGCCGAAAATAAAGGCTTTATAGCTTTTAAACAGTGTTGCTGGTTTTTAATTTTAATAATGGTATTAAAAAGTGTCTGTAACTGCACTGAGATTGATAAGAAGTGTTAAAATGCAGTGCTTTTTTTTTTTTTTTTTTGTAGAAATGAGTTTGCATGAACTGTTTCTAGCTGTAAATCTTTTTATCTAGCACTCTGTATTTTGCTGGTTAGAAGCATTCCTCTGAGGTCAAATAAAAATTTGTAATTAAATGCAGACCAACTTTCTCTTGTACTGCTGTTCAAAATGGTGAACCGGTTCTGAAATATAATCTGTTAGTATATTATTAATTAAAACAGCTAGTACCGAGGTCAAGGCTTTTTGACAAAAATCCAAAACAACAAAAAAAACCCTTAAAGAAAAAAGTGCACTTTTTCAGGAGATTGCTCATGACTTTTCTTATTTGTTTTTTGTAAAAATACAGGGTTATGATTGGTCTTTTTTTGGGAAAATATTGTTGACAGGAATGTGTTGCAAGTGCACAAAGTGGACAATGACTTCTACGTGATTATTTTGCAAGGGGTAGGTGTGAGAACTGTTCCAGTGTTAAGCATTAACCTTACCACATCCTTACTTCCACGTGCTTTGCAGTGAGGAAAGATGCCAGAGAGTGACCCTAAGCAGAAAATATAAAGCCCTAAATATGATCTCCCAACATTCTATCATGTTCACGTAGTTCAGAATGATCAGAAACTTCCAAGGGTGCAGTGCTGCACTCAGAACAATTCTGATTGCAGATAATTGTTCCTAAATTAAATTCTCCAGAAGGTATTTATAGAAAGAGCTTTGAGTAAAACGTGATTGTGTTCCTTTATTTCTCTTCATTTTAGCCTTATTAAAAGGAGAAACTATGCATCTGAAAAGAAAAACATGAAGAGGACACCCCATTGCCATTACTTTGAAGAGCTGAGAGGTGGAGAATGAAAAAGCCATTGGTCTCAGTTTTACTACCACAATGGCCTTTTGTGAGAGGGATTAGATATGCCTAGAGCTGGTGCAGCATTCAGTGCTGCCCCGGACAGCAATCTGGAAAGAAAGGCGGTAAAAATCAGTTTGTCATAAGGTTAAATCACCACAGACTAACTAGATTGGCTTTTCAGATTGTTTTTTATTTGGAGAAATGAGAAAAAACAGAAAGAAAGAGAGAAATATGGCTTAAAAGCTGCCTGGTTAGGATTTGGTTTTTTCCTTCTCTTTTTTTTTCTTCCTCTCCTTTTTTTTTTTTTTTTTTTTTTCCCCCTCTCCTCCAAGTTATAGCATTCAGAAAACATGTTGAGCGACTTGAGGCATTAAAAAGATCAGTCTTTGATTGCTGAATGAAAGACTGTTGTGTATGTGACTCACATACTAAACAGAAATCTGCCTTCAAAGCCTATTTTACTACCTAATTATATATACACAAAATGTAGCTGTCTGTTTCAATCAAATCCTAGGAAAAAGACAAAAACTCCTTTTAAGATGCAATTTTCATGGTTTTTCATAACCTTAAAACACATGCTACTAAGCAAAAGGGTGAAGTACAGCTGCAAGGTCCAGATAAGGCACCAATAATTGTTCGGGTTTTTTTTCTCTTAATTATTACTTTATAAAGATATTGTATCTCCTACTAAGAATGAGGAAAAATAGTGTTATCTTCTTTTTATGCTTTTTTTGTTTGAGTTTGTTTTTTTTCTCTTTTGAGGTGTTCTCCCTTCCCCCCAAAATCTGCATTTCAGGAGCAGCCAACGGCTATAGAAAGTACTTTTAAGCAGCCTCTGTTAATAGCAAGTTTTCAGAAGGGATCTAGGAATTCCAACCCTCTGCAAGCCTTTGTATTGCACTGAGCACTCCACATGAACAAAACTAAATATAGAGTGAAAGAACGCACCATAAAATATAATTGCTGGCAATCAGCTCTCTTGGAAACTTTCAAGCTAGATGACATGTGTGAGCCATTTCTTTTATGAGAAACAAAAAAACTCAAGCTGATTTCAGCTCTTCCTGCAGTAATGTGAGTATGTGCATCTGTGAATGTATGTACATACATACGTATATGATTTTTTTTAATCAGCCCTAGGTCTTTTTTAATAACTTCAACTGTAAAGTTTGATAAGCCATTACTAATTTAAATCCTCTTGCAGATACAAATCATTAAAATGAAGTGATGTTTTAATGGCTTATCCAATATATATGTAATTGGTCCTTAAAAGTTTCTTACTCTGAAGACATTACTGGATGTCTCCCTGGGAAACTGAAGTGGAAGAGAAAGACATTTACTCTGCAGATGAGTGTTCCAGTGGAAGAGGTACTGCCCATCATCTGCCTGGGGACAGGGCATCATATTCTTCCTGACTTAAGCACTCCCTAGACTATTCCAGCCAAAATGAGACAAATAAGCAAGACTGTATTTTCTCCACTGTAAGTAGTTCAATGCAGTTAGGCAGAAGTGACTTAGAGGAGCCTTTTACTGGAAGAGGTGAAGTTTAGTAATTTCTTGGAAGAGGCAGGGGAATACAGTGATAAAAAGTCACAGTTGACTTAGAAAATGTTTCATCCACAGTGGCTGTTTGCAGCCTAATGGTCATATCTTGAAGCTGCCTCTATTGTTGTTAAACCATTGATTCTAGTGAATATTCTTGTCGATTACTAGAGGGAATAAGGTCAAAACTGATCACTGAAAGTTTAATTCAAACCCACATGTTCTGTCCTGGCCACTCGCCATGTTTGTGCTGACAAAAAAGCTGATCTTCCCAAAACTGGGCAATGTCTGTTAATTACAGAATTAATTAGACAAGGGGCCCGACATGTGCTGCTGCGCAATGTATGTGCATTCAGCCAAAAGTTTGCTGGCAAACCTTTCTCCCACCTAATCAATGTCTAGTAATTTGAAGTCGGACATAATGCAGCGACTGGGGTGAATGCGTGAGGCTTAGGAGTCCCGGTTGGTGTGGCAGGCTTGCAGTACTCTGAGTGTCCCGGCAAATGGGTGTCCAACCCACAGGGATTGTGTCTTCTCTCTCCCAGGCGGGTTACAATGGGGACTTGTTATACGCAATGACTGTACTTTAGACAGACAATAGGCATGCTAAGGAGATTAGCTGAAGCTACTTCCTTTACCTGGCTGGAGGGAGGGAATTTGGAGAACAAACACAGAACAAAAGACTTCTATGGATCTAGTGAAGTTACTGCGAAGTATGCAGGGGTGTGAATTTACAGCTTTCTCACGCGGGTATCCTTTGTGCAGGATGACGGTGCAGCTCAGCCAGACACTTGAGCTGCCCTAACAGCTTGCTGCTGCCAAAAGGGGCAGTCCCTGTTTTCCCACTTTTTCTCCAGCCTTCTTCAAGCTGTGTGGTCTCATCCTCTCCATTGCACAGCTCTGGCACTCATTTGACCCTAAGTGAAACAGTGGAGTTTGTTAAGCCAACAAAAACCTGTTGACTGTTTTGTGGGGTTAGTTTGCTGCTGGCTCAGTGATCTGAATTAGCTCACTCTGCAGTCAGAAGAGCGGTTTGTCACCTCTGAGGGGGTCACTGGCAGCATGCAGGTTAGGTGGAAGCAAGGGAGAAGAAGTTGAGGGCTGAACAGGCCAGGACCACCCCTTTTAGTTGCATTGAACTATTAAACTGAGTTATGCTATTTCATATCATAAGGCCAGAGACCTGACTCTTCTCAGACTGTTGTCTCACCTACCATCACCAGATCTGTGGGCTTTAATTGCCAAAAAATACCAATTTTAAACATAATCCAATCATTTTGCTGGGAGCAGACTAAGATATACTCATGAAAGCACCTCAGCCAGAGGACCAGGTAAAAGTTTTTTGGTATCTACAGCTAGAAACCATTTTGTCTGGTATGGCTGCAGTAAAAATAAATGGCCTCCCTCTGTCCTCAGAGCATCCACAGTGTGAAGGATTTAGTGCAGAAGAATGACTGCGCTATAAATTCACAACTTTACAATAACTTCCTCACTGAAGGGAAAAAAAAAAAGGAGCAAAGAAATTTAGGTGTTGGAACAGGGACTTACAGAGATGCATGGGAAGTTGTAGGCAAAGGTAGAGATGAAATAACTTGCTTTCATAGCAGAGCAGAAAGGTTTGGCTGTTAGATCAATATACATAATAGGTGATGAGCTGAGCTAAAGGCATTAAATGGATGGGAAGACAAATGGTTTGAAAGAGCAGCAGAGAATATTCTGGACCAGGCCATTGGTTACAGAAGAATGCTCCAGAATGGTAAGAAATCAGGAGTAAGGAAATAATTACAAGAATTGCTGTTTCTTGTCTTGGTCTATGTATTTTTGTGTTGAGTTAAATTCATCGACTGATTTTAGAATCCCGAAGTAAAACTCAGTATAACATCTTTCAGATATGAGGAACCTGATACAAAGTCATCTGATCTCTTGCCAAGTTGCCCATTGACTCCTTCCTTGTCTCCAGGAAAGCTTCTTATTTGTTGAAGCATTGCATATCTGTGTGAGACTAGTAGCCTATGGGGACTACTTTGTGCTGTAGCACCATTCAGCTTCAGTGCATCAGTGACTAGCACACATGGAGCCACAGATTCAAGTTTTTTCACAGAGGATTCAACAGTCTTATTCTTCCCTGTGAATTTAACAAAGCCAGAACTTTTTTGTGATTTATTTTGACACATTCACTTTGTCTGTTCAGCTCTGAAGCTGGGCATTAAGAAATATCTCTAAAGAGGCACTCCTAGGACTGGGATAAACTCACTGTTAATGCTAATCTGTGATGTCATATCAGTCATACAATTAATCAATACAAATTTTTTTTAAAAAGGACTCAGAAAAACATTGTGAGGTTGTTATGGTGGTGGACTTTAACTAACTGTAGTAATATTACCACCCTAGCATAATACTATGGCATCACCTAAAGCAAATAAGACCGGTACTGAATTGCAGGTATTGCAATTTAGTCTCAGATAAAGCCAGAGGTAAGCGCTGAGCAGTGTTACAAATGCAGTTTAATATACTGCAAGCCTGTAAGAATCCTTCTTCTTCTTTTTTTTTTTTTTTCTTTTCTTTTTGTGTCATACACCACAAGCCCACAAATGGTTGAAAAAATCCTGAGGAAGTGTGGTTTATTTCTCAAACAGATGTTCATAAATGCCCCTTCAGAATATGTGTCGGAAGCCCAAATATTGTCTACTGGACGAATTGCTAAATACAGAGGTAGTATGGACAAGTGCAAGCGTCACACATGAAATCTGTGGTAGAACTAGGAGCACAGTCAAAATCATTAAACTCCTAACCATTTTGTAAGAGGACACATTAGGGCAGAGGTTTGGGAAGAAGGCCAAATCCCTGCCATCACAGAAAACCATACAATAAGTATTTTAGGAGGTGCACAGAATATGTACTCTACATACTACTGAAACATCATAGGCCGTGGAATTCATTCCCACGTCCTAGAACAAGTATGTGACCTATATCCAAACAACAAAAGCTACACCTAGAGTATGTCACAGGAAGGCAGCAGACTTTTTGTTGTATGTTGTTGTTGTTATAAGTCTCTGCAGCAAAGGGGAACTTTTTAGAGAAACCTCCAGTATAGGCACTGGAAAAAGACTAATTCTATAGAGGAACATCGAGAGTGAATGCCCGTCAGATCTAAACAGAGAATGTTTCCAGACATCAGTCTGGCATAAACTTTTAGCAAACACACATGAAACAGACGTCTCCTAAATTTCATTGCTACTAGAAGAATCTACTGCCATCATCTGTGACAAGTGCCTCTGATGATACCCCAGAGGAACATTCTTTTCTAAGTGCAGGGAAGTGTTAGACCTCCTCACTGCTTTCTGCTCAGGTCTGCTATAAAAAGCCCACTCTTGCTGGGGCAAAGCTCATAATGAAGGAGATAAAAAAACTTAATAATGTCTGAAGCATTTCAGAAATGTCACAATTCTGTGAAAGCTTGTAGGTTTTGGTGCTAGGTGTCCTTTTCAGGATGAGGCTCTTCACCAAGATGAGATACTATGTCCCTTTTCTATAGAAAACAGCCTTTCTTGCCAAGGACCTTGAGGTGGTGCTATCCCTCCTGGACATCATAGAAGTTAGGTAGAAAGTATAGGAGTTTCCAAGGAAAGAAAGTTTGTCTTCAATTCTCAGTCCATCCAGCTCCAGGTAGGAGCCTTTTTTATTGCTCCAAGACTGTGTGAGAGTGTGTTTTACTTACTTCTGTGACTATGTACAGTTGTATAAGTCTGCACCTTATACAAATAAAATTAGGACAAACCTAGATTTTGAATGTTCACTGTATAAAAAAACCTTTCTGTTATCACTGAAAACCAGAGCATTTGATATTGCTGGCCATTGCTAAGCCATTGAAGAATGGAAAAATAATGTTCATCTGCCTTCTTTAATTTTATAGTTCAGCAGTTTGCTTTCCATTCCTGTTGCTGAATTGCTTGGTTTCCTAATTTTTTTCAAACATGTATCTAGTGTTTTTGACATGTCAATATATTCTCAAGGCAGAATTAATTGACAGTAATCCTTATGTCACCATACGTTTTTCTCCTTGGGGTTTACAGCAGGAATTATTTGTTCTTTAATTATCCTGTTATGACTCTGTGGCATAATAAAACCCGACATATTTAATGGCAGTATACAAGTGTACGACGAATTCTTAGAGCCTACTGAGTGGAACGTAAAGTCATAGTTGAAAATGTATCTTTTACACTTGCAGCAGCATCATAGACTCACAGCATAGTTAGGGTTGGAAAGGACCTTAAGATTATCCTGTTCCAACCTCCCTGCCATGGGCAGGGGTGCCTCAGCCTGAAATATGAAGCATTAAAGTATGTGCACATGCAGAAAGAAGAGAGAGTATGAAAGGAAAACTGATTTTAGATACTTTATTATCTGGATTTCTAAAAATCCCAGAAGCCTAATATGAGTTATATAAGAATACATTAACGCATTTTTAAAATGCATGGAAATGCTAAAAAAAAGGAGGAAAAATCTAGTGTTTATATTTAAAACTTCTAAAGAATGGTTTAAATGAAGGAGACAGGAACAAAGCTTAAAATATAGATAAGCTGACAACAACATAGAAGTGAAAATATCATATTGTTCTGAAAGCTTGCAGCGGCGCTGCTAGCATATTTTGTTACAGTGGTCTCTTAGTCCTTTACCAAATGTCTAATATCAGATCCGCTTCATGTGCTTTCCTTGCAGGGTTTAATGTAAGTGATTAATTTTGACTTGGCTTAATACTTCTAGGAATGTGGCAATGACCTCAACTGAACACTGGCACAGTGATTAATGTTACATGAGCCAGTATATTTTTTACTTGGGATCCTGAATAAACACAGACATGCTGTGTTCTGTTACAGACCTTTGCTCAATTGAAAATGTACCGTGGTTTCAAAGAATAATGTTTCAGATGCAATAAACAATGTTAGAGGAAACATGGCTCTTGTTAACGAAAATGCTGTTTCAGGCTAAAGTCCCAGTGATCATAAAAGATATATGACGCAATAAACAAAATGAACCACAGGCAAGACAGGTCCATTTGATAACTAACCACTGATTGAATTTTCCAACACTCCTAGACATTCTGTGAGATAAATTATTCGCAAAAGGTCCCTATTAAATATAAGGTTGTCATTTCTTTATTATTTTTATAGTGAGGTCCAAGAACTGTGTGAGTGTCCCTTATTGGTTGTTTGTGCTTTTGAATTTTTTATGATATGGAAAGACAGGCAGACAGTTGCTATGATTGTCAAAAGTCTTAAATCAAGTTGAGAAAATGCAATAAACCACAGTTTCCATGGTAACACATTGTAACCTAGTACTTCTGGATTATGAACCAGCTCACATCTATGATCATTATTTGTTGACAAGCATAAATTGAACATAAAAGCATTAATTTCAGAGATAAAATTGGAATGTTGAGCTAAGTAATAATAATGTTTAAATATTTCCAAGGTAGTGGCAGCAAATCAAGACTAGTTATGTTGCTATTTACATAATATTAATAAGCTAAATGAAAATGCTTTTATTTTCAAGCCTTTCAGGAAAGATGTAACAGATATATTAGTCTCAAAACCTACAAATAGTAATTGATAGTATTCTATGCTGCTAAAGGAATACAATAGGACTAATTATGCAGAATGTCATAAAAGATACTGAAATCAAATAATGTAATTTTGATTTGCAGTTGTTTGACAAAAACCTGCAGAAAAAAAAGAACAAATATTTGAATGCCTGTTTGCTAGCATCATCTCCCTCTTCTGCACTGTTTTCTCTGTTACCCATTAGACCAGTATGTCACCAACAAACAGTAAAGCAGAAAAAGGGAAACACCTTTGTTGGCAGAATTTATGTATGTCTGTCATCACTGCAAACATTTCAAAAGCAAGAAGGTGATTGCTTTGTCTGTTTTTTATAATTTAGCAGGAATTGACCAAAATAAGTAACAGGGATAATGAATCTGTTTCTGAGTACTTCTCAGACTTACTGCTAGTGTTCACAAGATTGTCGCGAGCAGGGACACCTGGAGCTGCAGGTCTCCATTCACAGAGGCTCCAACAGCCACTGTGAACATCCAACTCCAACATCCAACAGCAGGATGCTCAAAACCAGACATGCTGGACCCACTGCACGCTCTCCAAAAAGCTGCTCTGCAACCCCGCAGGTGTGGCTTTTCGACACATGAGTTAATGTCTGTGAACATTTTTTAGAAATCCTCTGGTGGCTTACACACAGGCAGGAATGGATATTCATCTTTGTTGCTGAATCAAAGCATATAACTTTAAGTCTGTATGTCTTGAATATTGCCTATATGTTGTTGCTGGAGTTTAGAGAAGATCTTAGAAAGACAGATCCTAAACATGGATTTGTAATCCTGTGGACTTGGGACCATAGCCTAGGGGGCTACTTAAAGAAAATTTTTAGTTCCACTTGTATCTTAAAAATATTACTTAATATTTTACATGTATAAAATATATTTATATCAAATGTATATTACATTTATATTTATAAAAAAATACAACTTAGTCTTAAAATAAGTAAGGTTTGACCAGTACTAACCAGTGGAAAATGCCAATAAAATAGTTCAACAAAACAGCTTTGGGAACAATGAAAGCATGCAGCATGGCACAGCCACTCACAGCTTAGAGTCTAGTTATGTGAATGAATAAATGAATGAATATATCCTTCTTAAAGTGCAGATTTGTTTGGTAGGTGGTTTTTTAATTTGCTTGTTTGGTGTTTTTTTCCTGGCTAGATGACAACAACTTTGTATAGGCATTCCTCTAATATTTTGTAAAAAGATTTTGCCAATAGCAGAAATGAGGGCTTACAAAGGTTTGCCTAGAGAAACACAGCTACTGCTTCACAGTCATTGTTATGTAAATATCCACTTGAAGACCTTTAAAAATACAAGCTTCTTGGGGTTCTTTATATAGCAGAAGTGCTATGACATATTTTAATGTCTATAAATAATGCAGTAAGGGCTCTAATTCTGACCATCATTGTACCTTACACATTTTGACATTTTCCGTAGCTTAGGGAAAAATGCAGAATTGTCGTTCATACAAATCCAGTGGAGCTGGAATTTTATATTTGAAAGATCACAGACATTTCCAGACATTGTCTGAGTACCTGAAGGGCAGCGCTAATCCTTTAAGGGTCTGGGGGAAAGTTGAAGTAAGAAAGCTAGTTACACGTATTTCTGGAAAATTTTGTGGGGGTCCAAAATTCCTATAAGTTCCGTGATTCACTGGATGGTATGTTGTGCTTTAAAAGAATCTTCAAGACAGGGAGAACAAAATGGTATTTAAACATCAGAGGCATGTAGTTATTTTATGTTTACTAGTTGCCTACTGTAAATAAACTTAATGAGGCGTCCTGGGTTCAGCAGTAGCAGTCATTTTTCTCCTTCTTAGTAGCTGCTGCAGTGCTGTGCTTTTGACTTTTAGCCTGGGAACAGTGCTGATAACACCAATGTTTTTAGCTGCTTCTTAGTAATATTTAGTCTGACCAAGGACTTTCTGAAATACAAGGGAAAAGAATACAACAGCTCACCACGTATACTCAGCCCGACCAAGCCAGTGCACCCCCCACCCCCCTTCCGGGTCTCTGCTCTCCGCTTCTGCATCCTGGGCATGACGTGCTGTGGTATGGAATACCTCTTTGGTCAGTT
>JAOEHY010010164.1:4400-15647 GCA_025447955.1 Psilopsiagon aurifrons
GGCCACAAGTCAAAAACACAGTGCTGCACCAGCTACTAAGAAGGAGAAAAATGATTGCTACTGCTGAACCCATGACAAGGGGTCTATGATGAAAATGATTTTCACCTCAGTAAAACAAAGTAATGCATATGCTGGGAAAGGGAGGTAGAGCTGAAGCAAGGATGACCTTAGACAGCAGCTGATGAGTAGGCCAACAATAGGATATCTGAGATAATTCAATGGCATCATGCCTTTGTTGACACAGATACTACCTTGGAGATCACCCCTCGGTTCAACACACAGTGGATTACAGACCAGGTCCCTAAGCTGTGTGTGGTGCAGAGGTCTGTAAAGCAAACAGAAGCCCAAAACTCATGAGGCACGTGCCTACATATGAGGAGCTAATGGGCATCTCATGTCTAATGTAAAGGTCACAGCAAGCCTGATGCTTTATAGAGCTTTTTTGTATTCCTGCCAGCCTACCAAAAGGTGAAGAGGATGAGTCATTGTGCTGAAACCTGGTCAGATACTAAATACATCAGTGTTTTTGTCTGTGATTAAACAGAGGCATTGTTGGCTTACTTTGGAAAAATTGGGTTGAACATCAGCAGCTGCTTCTACCTTTGGCAAGCCCAGGAATAGGGCAGGGTATACATATGCATATGTATAATTTAATTTGACCTATCACTGTTTTAGAAGCCAGATTGGGTGGTGCAGCACAGTGCTGTAGCCTTCTCATCACTTTATTCCTATGAGGCCATGCACCACTGTGGGTGCCAGAGAACAATGAAGTTTTAGGGTGAAGTCCTCAGAGCCGTCATTTGCTTTCTAAAGTGGACATGACTGGGCAAAATACATGGGTCAGTTGGGAAACTGCATAGGATGATACTACCAGGAAGGAAGTATTTCAAGTGGTTAGAAATTATATATCCAAGCTGTCTAGAGAGACATTAATTGGTAACTGTACTTCCAGACTCTGCTGATATATTTCTGGTATATTGTACAATGGTGTTTATGAGCTATCTGAGTATACAACATCTAAAAATTTGTGCAAATCCCTGTTTCAGAAGATGGCCCACCCTACATCAGTATTGAATGACAACAGAATAAGACCTTTCGGTGTGAGGAAACTAAAAAATGCACTTCCATTTGGCTTATTTCTGGGTACACTGGAAGGGTGTCCTAGAGTGATCACAGTGGTAGTGGTACACATCCACATTATAATAGGTCTCCTGCCACTCAGGAATTTGTCTTCCATGGGAATATAAATCATATTTTGTGACTATTTTTTCCTCTCTACCAGAACTAAATAGACAGTAGATTTTCTGTTTGTCTAGTATTTTTTTGTCACATCATTTTGAAACTGCCTGGAAGAAAACCAGGTAGTGCAGAGGCATCCTACAGTCTTTGGAGGCCAAAAGCTTGGGTTAATTGAAATATTTCAGTTAACTAAAGCAGAAGTGTGTTCCTCTGATTTTTAACTTCTTACTTTCTGTATTATTTAACAGATATACAGTCAGAAGGAGGGGAAAATAAGAACAAAAGTAATTTGGAAATGAGGAATTGCAATATCTTCTGGAAAGGTTAAAGAGGAAGTTTCAGCTGTATGGGAACACTGTGCTCTTCTTTCTCTTTCCAAAGAGACATTTAATGAAAGCCCACAAAATATTCCTTCATCAATGAATCAGCAGGCCATTTCTAACCAATCTACTTAACATGTTCTGCTTTCACACATCAACATTTGCTCTATAATCATGACACAGGAGGAGCCAACTACTAATTTCTGACTGGAGGACAGAGCCTATGTGATCTTATTGAGGGTACTGCTAAGCCAGGGTAAAAAGATAACTTATTTAGCCAGTTAAACTCGTTAAAACACGTTGTTTAATCTAGACTAGATTTTATCCTGAACTAGCAGACTCCTTATGCTGTCCAAATTTCCTCTTCAAAGGTTTATGTGATAAGAAGGTAGAAAGCATCTCCCAGGTTGTTACCGAGAGCAGAACAGTGGGGAAGTTTTGTGCAATTCCTTTGTGCTCAAGGTCTTTGATTGCAAGGTATGTCTTCCATTCTAATTTGGTGTTAACCCACACAGTGTAATTTGGTAAGTACCCTGTGGCAGAATGAAATTACTGAGAATGATATTTACCTAGTGAGATTTACAGAGCTCTTGCAAACCCGTCTCAGAGAGAAGAAATTGGCCCTTGCTGTGGTTTCCATCTACAAGCAGACATTCAAACAGCTGGACAAAAATTGTTTATGTCTTCTACATAAAGAGTAGCACAGAAGATTGATTTTTAACATGCTCCCTTATATCTCCACATGGCTGTTGAACATGACCAGCAAATGACAGTATGTCATTGCTGATCTTCGCAGGACACCAACTCCCTCAACAACCTGCAAAGAGCTTGCGGCTACTAGAAACCATGAAGTGAAAATAAACCAGTTAAATTTTCCTCACCCTTTTTAACACCCACAAACCTTTAACACTTTTCTCTGTGGGCCTGGGGGTGCTTTAAATGATGTAGAATTCTTACTGTTCATCAAAAACATCATGGACCATCACAGACATTATGATGCTATTAAATAATACCTACCTGAAATACTTACATATGACTAACAAAATAGTTTTCCTTTTGCTTTTAGATCACATAATTCAGGGTGTTTCCAGAATAACTTGAATCTCATTAATTTTCTGGCTAAGGAGCTGGCAAAAGAGCTTGGATGAGGTCCCACTCTGCAGAAGATGAGAATACATGTCAAAGGTGAACAATGGGACTTCAGAAAATGAGATGAACAATTAAATTGTCACCGCTTTTAGGGTTTTCAAATTTCAGCTGAGACTTATTCAGATCAGCCTCAGCGAACTTCAGATGGAACTACAGCTTGAAGGATATGTTTCTTAGGTATTTAATAGCTAGCAGAGCTGAGACAATTCCAAAGAACACCACTGGAAATACCCAGTTTTACTTACAGATATGAGCATAGGCACATATGTATTTTATGAAAGGTCACAAATACATTTTGGGGGCTCCAGTAACCTATTACATACTGCAGTAGCAATGTCTATTTCTTTGGTCTATACTGGAGCCAGCCAGTATCAAGAATGAATTCTTCGTTCTGTTCTTCTATGGAATGATGCTGTTCAGATATCTGTGCCATTTACAGCAGTTGGAACATGATCCAATTGTGATGTTTTCTAATGGCTGTTACAACAGCCATAGATTCAGGAGGTCTAGATCTTATTCCTAGACCTGTTATTGTTGTTTGGAGATGTGCTGGACAAAGACAGTTGATATTAATTCACTCTGGTTTATGGAGAAGAGTTAGACACATGGAGCCAAGCTGTACTATTCCAATTGGAGTTAGCACCAGAGGAGAGCTCCAGGCCTTTCAATTTGCTTGCATGGAATAAACAATGGAGCACAGCTGAAAAAGGCATCCTTTGGGAGAAGAATGCACTTTTTCTCACCTGAGGAATATTTTTCCTTGTTCTTCACATTATCATGACCCTGCATCTGAACAACATCTGGGGATGCCTTTAATGTGAGAATACCTAAATACTTAGGGAGGAAATACATTCTGTATTCTGAGTGTTGCTATTGCAGGAGGAGAAGAACAAAATACTTGCTTTGAAGAATCACCATATGTTTTCTGGTGTGCTTCTCATTGACCTTCACTTCCAATCCTCACTTCTCCAAGCAGGTGATTTTTTTGCTAGTCTCTGGGATTGCTGTGGAGATGAGTTTAGTTGCAGGTTGTAGATGGTCCATAGAAGGGCTACAAAGATGACCAAAGGACTAGGAAGCCTTTGAAGAGCTGCTTCAGGATCCTAGTCACTATCTGGGCTATGCAAAGTCTAGGCTGCACGACTGATTGCTCCCCATCTAAACTGACATCTAGATGTCATATTCCTCCCCATGCAAAATGAATTCAAAATATTAATGTATTTCTCTAGTTTATCACCACTCTTTAATTGCCTTTTGGTTTATTATTGGCTACTTCATTATACTGTCACAGAAGCAAGTGACTTTTCCAGGAAGAATATAGGCAAGAAGTTGCATAATGTGAAATCTCTTCTTCCACCTGAACATTGTTCTCAATGTGAAGCTATTTCCTTAGTCCTTGACAAATACAGTAGCCCAATTATCCCCAGCCAGGTCTGAAAAATATGCGGTCTTTGCATCTATCTCTGTTCCTAATATCTAGAACTGAGGAGATTTGTGATGTGCCGCCTGTCCCAGCGTGGGACTGTGTTAAGCGCCTGCTCCTGTCAACATGGAGGTACTGGAAGTGTTGCTGTCACTATCACAGTTGGACGCGTGACCCAGGCAAGTCTTTGCCATCTGGAAGCACGTCTGTCTCAGGACAAGAGTTAGATGGAGAATGAGACACACAGAGACAAGAAAATCCACATCCTGCTGTTGAGGAAACTGCCATAAGAAATTTATACAAGCTTCAGGATGATATAATTATGTGCAAGAGTTTTATGGGAGGCACAATCAGGAACTTAATTCATATGGAACTGACTTGGAAGTTTTTAAACCTATTGAACAATGAAGTGTATTTGTTTCAGTTTAATTCTCTTTCAGATTGAATTGAGGAGGCTCGAGTCGAGCCCGTTGCACTTGTGAACATGAGCTGGTCGTCACATGCAGCAATAAAATCAGTCCTAGGTCCATCCGAGTCGGGTTTTAACTGAAATGCAGACCATGCACAGAATATCATGTGCTAGGTTTTCCTGAGGTCTGGACCCTCATGGTAGCAAATACTTGAGCAGGATTGTTTGGTTGTTAGAGGATATGTATAATCATTGCTTGGAATCAGGCAGAGTGACTTGATTAATTGGATTACATTCATAGAGGTGGTGAGAAAAGTGCCACACAGTGGGTTGATGTGGCCTCATTTACTTACTTGGAAAGTTCATTTGGATTTCCTTCTATTTCCATGTATGCATTTTCTAAGCAACAAAAAAATATTGGTATCAGTGGGATTAACCTTTAGGCCATTTTTCTGCAAAAAATCAAGTCCCAAAATGTCAAAGCCAACAACGAGAAGCTGAAATTTTGCAGGATGCTTTTGTAATGCAAAATCCAATTCAAGAAAATCCATGTGAACTTTTCAAGGGGGCTGATAAATCCATTGTTTCCCTAATTTAAGCACCCAAAGCATGAAATCAATGCAGAGCCACTGCAATCCAGGTCATTTATTCTGGTGTATATAAAAAATTTACCTAGAAGTAACAATGATTAATAGCTAGTTTAGGTAATAATGATTAATAGGCGGTTTAATACATATTTTGCCAGTGGTTCCTGAGTCAAAGGCTTCTTATAACCGTGGAGAATAATTGAATACACTTGTTACTGATGTGTTTATAACATTTCCATTGTTTTAATTAGGTCACTACAGTGCTCGGAAGGATGTTTTAAAAATAAGCTATATTCAAATTTGTAAAGAGAAATCTTGATATCAAATCACAACAGTATGTGTTTGCAAGTAGACAATCTGTATGTTATGCTGTTGCCTGGTGCTTGCATAAGGGTGGAAGAAATGACTCATTGGGTCAAACCACTGGTCCTTCTAGCATAGGCTTCCTTTTCCAGCAATGAAATTTGGAATTAGGGGCTAGAAGGTGCCATACTGGGGGGTGAAAAACCTTGGCCACTTTCTGTATTTTGTTCCTTATTACTTTCCATGCATCCACAGCTGTTTTATTAGAGAAAGTAGAGGGAACACCTCTTTCAATTCCCTTTTGTATTGGTTTTGAGTAACTACTGTGCTTGAATTTACTTGTCTGACTCTACTGCCTTGTACAGCAGCGAGTACCATATCCTGTCTGATGGATAAAGAAGCAATTTGGCTTGTTTTCTGATCTACTAATTTTGCTGAAAAACAGTTCCCCATTTGGTTTATCATCCATCTTCATGGTTTGGTAATTCTCATGCCCAGCTTTCTTCTCTACAGAATCTCTTTAGCCTTTTCAGTCTCTCCTCTAAAGGCAGCCACCCTTTTGATTATCTCACTTGTTTTTACCTAGATCTTCTTTCAGCTCCACTGGGGCTTTCTGGAGAGGTAGAGGCCAGAACCACATAGATTTGATGCGAGTGCATCAAAATTCTGTGTGACAACAAAGTTACTTCCTCTGTCTTGTTTCAAAAAGATTCTTGGTGATGACCATCATTTTCGCTTGTCATGGCACACAAAGCCAGTGATGAGAGCTCCGGGTTATCTTTCCTGGGTATTAACTGACAGGTTTGAGTACAACATCATGCAGGCATGGTTTGGATTGCATTTCTCTAGGCACATAACATCTATTTGTACTGATGCTCATCTGCCACCTTCCTGCCCACTCATATAATCCTGTGAAGTCCTTCTGGAGCTCATCACTGGGGAATTTCACTCCATCTTTTGCATCTGGGGAAGCGATGATTCAGTCCTACTTTTGCTTTGAAACAGATGCCAGCCCATTAAGGAAGTTGTTCTCCAATCCTTTGGCATATTGTCACAGAGAATCATAGAATCAGCTGGGTTGGAAAAGACCTTTGACATCATCAAGTTCAACCAGATTGTTTAATGATCTTTTCTGTGAAGGGTTTTTGAAAGTCCAAACATAGTTTTACCACTGAATTTCCAATGGACTCTCCCCCTCCCTGTTCTGCAGCTGATTTCCTATTGCAGAGAAAGGTTGACTCTTTTCCAGAAGTACATGTTTTACCACACACATGGTCTCATTCTTTACTATAGACTCCATTTGCCAGGGAGTCACATTGCAATATCCAAGACTTTCTAAAGAGAATCTACTGCTTATTAACCTGCTGCTGTAGATTGGAATTAGAACAGTTATTTTACCCTTTGTGAACAGTGACCATTTGTAATGAGTGGTTGTACACTTTGGCCAAAATTTCATATGTGAGTTCCTTCAAGACTATATTACAGGTGATATTTTGGCATTGAACTGATTTATTTAATACATGTGCATGAGAAGCAAACAGGTCTACACAGAGCCTCGGGTGACATGGTCTAGTGTGAGGCGCCCCTGCCCATGGCAAGGGGTTGAACTTGAATGATCTTCAGGTCCTTTTCAACCCAAACCATTCTATGATTCTGTGATTACAGATAAGGAAATGAGACTGGTATAGATGATTTTCAATATGACCTGCATATCTTCTGGGTTGGTCAGCAAGCTTCAATGCAAGGGGCCACCTTGGCCTTAAGTAGAATGTCAGTACATCAAATCCTTGGTAGATATAAAACTGATTATAAATTCATTAAGAGTGAATATGGAGGACTTTTTTTTTTTTTTTTATTTTATTGCACTATAATTCCAAATAAAAATGAATTTTAGAGGGATGAAAATCTTTATAGAATTAGGTTAAATTTAGCAACCATTTTAACCAAAAATTGCAAATCAGTAATGTGGAAATATAGTTTTAAAATGTCACTGTATTTCTCTGCTACATTTTCTAAATGTAAGGTTTCATCTGGAAATGTCAAACTATTTAATTTTGACATATTTCTTAGTTAAACCTTTTCACCCTTAATTTCAAAATGGCATTTTCTAGTTTGAAAAATTGACCTCTCTGTATAAAAAAAAATGGTTGTTGTTATTTATAGTTTAAGTAACTTAAAGAAAATCCAAACTCTTCATTCTGAGTAGAAAGAAATACTTTAGACCTATTTGATTTGCTGGTTTACCTCTTATTTTTCCCTTTTGGGAGGAGCACTGGCAATGAAGGGCATTTCCCTGACACACACTGGTTTTTGTTTCAGTTCTCAGGTGCATTAATTGCTCCATTCTACCTGCAATGTACAGGTAGCAAGGCTGAAGAGAAATCCCCCCGAAAATCTCTGGCAATGTAAAATGATATAATACTGCTTGACATGACTCTTGCATAGATTGCCAAGAGAAGCATGATACACAGAGGTCTAATTAATGGGGTCATGATGGCTTTAAGCATCTATACATCATTTAGACAGAAGCAGAGCTGGCTGGGGGAGCTGTCAGAATCTCTACGCCTTACTTCCATCCTATTCTGGACCTCTGACATTCATATGATAACACCACATAAGGAGAACTGTGGGTTTAATTAGTTGTTGAGGTGCACAGGTAGTAATAACATCATCTCCGACACTGTTTCCTGTTCCTCTGTTCCCACCACAGCTGATTGCAGAGTGGGATACCTACTAATTGGGAGCGTCTCTCTTATTATACTTGAACAATGACGTGCCTCCTACTTCCACCTGACTCATTCCCAAAGACAGCATATCTGCGACAGAACTCCATTTCTGGGGGGATGTACCTTGATGCCAAAGCTTCTCCATCGTGATGAGTCAGAGAAGAGGAAGAGTTGGGAGAGAAAGTGGCTGAATTGCTCTTTGCCTGCAGTAAAGGGACAAACCAGTAAAGGAATTGCTAAAGGATGTAATTACAGAGATGTGTTAGTCATAGGGAGGTGGTTTGTTTCGATGTTTTGCTAGAAGGCATGTGCTTTTCAAGTAGGAACTACCTCTAGGAATCCCTGATGTAATTAGCTCCCTGCAATGTGTCCAAAAGGAAAGCAACAAAACACTTGTAAAAGGCAGTCAAACCAGCCCAGGGCTGTATTTGATCACTCAACTTCAGATCTCAGCATGCCACACTGAGCTCCCTGTTCTAATAACCTTCAGAAAGCAAGTCAGAAAAGTGTAGGATGTTGTTTGTCTCACCCCGGGCAGATGTTGAGTAGACATCAAGTCCTGAATTTCACTGACCCCATTGCCTTGATCTCTGGAGGTGGAACAAGGGTCCTCCAGTGGGTTTTTTTTCCAACTTGAGACATGTTTCTCAGAAATATGTACCCTAAATCAGACAAACCCATCCCTGGCTTCCTGTCTGGGGGCTTAGCACCAATGTGGATACTCTGATATCAAGTCAGGGTTGTGAAGGTAAGACACATCTCATAGAATCAGAGAATCAGGAGATAGTTTGTGTTAGAAGAGACTTTAAATCTCATTCAGTTCAAACCCCTTGCCATGGTCAAGGACACCTTCCACTAGAGCAGGTTGCTCCAAGCCCCATCCAACCTGGCCTTGAGCACTGCCAGGAATGAGGCAGCCACAGCTTCTCTGGGCACTCTGTGCCAGTGCCTCAGCACCCTCACAGGGAAGAACATACTATACCTAATCTAAATTGGCCCTCTTGCAGTTTGAAGCCATCCCTCCTTTTCCTATCTTACTAAAACCCCTCTCAAACCTCTTTTTTTCTTTCCTAAAGCCACTTATATCACTGAAAGTTAGGAGGACTTTAATAATTCTCTCTCCTGACAAATCAGGTTGAAGTTGTCTGTTGGCTGTACAACTTAGTAAGGAAGAATGCATGAACAAGAGGACAGTAAAAATGGTGCATAAGAAAATAAACATGCATGCCAGCTGATCATGAATAGTTTAAGTTTAGTTTCCTTAGGATTTCAGGCAGGAACAAGCAAAGAAAGGAAGGTTTTCTTTGAAGTATCTGTTAGTTTAGTTTTTCCAGAGGAAAAACATTGATTTCAAAGCTATATTATTAATTTTCTCTTAATTTTTTAATTAACCCTTGTCTTTTCCTCTGAAAAATGTGTGAAAATGAAAGAAGTAGAGTTGGAAAATGTAATAAAATCCACTTTCATTCCTATTCTCTTCTCTTGAATTTCCATAGCAAACAGCGTGAAGTTAAGAACTGAGAAAATCAGCCTCTCAAAGACAAGTGGCAATGTACAGCTTTTGAAAAGGAAAAACAAGCTGCAAAAGTCTTCTTTGAATTGCTGGTTGAAATGTTTTTCATAACAAATTGGAAAATATCACTGAAATGAGTGTGATTTATCTAAATGTTTACATTTGGTTGGAACTCGTTTTTTTCAGTGGTCAAAATCATCCATTCCAATGTTTTCTGTTAGCAAGAATAATAATAAGACTAAACCACCTTGAAATCCAAGAGTGGGAGTGCGACAGTCTGCCTCAGAGAACATCTTCCACGCTGAAGGAGGAATTGAGAGGCATTCCTCATATTACACCATGTGCAAAATGTGCTCGCTTCTTTTACTTTGCTGACAGAGTAAGACTTGTTAGAAGTCTAGAAGAAGAGATTCTAGTACAAAATATTGCCCTTTTATTTTTTCACTGCAGGAAACGGGAAGGGGGGGGAATGAGCCAAGACCAAATGTGTGTTTGTAACATAAAATAGCCCAGAGAAGCTGTGGCTGCCCCACCCCTGGCAGTGTTTAAGGCCAGGTTGGATGGCACATGGAGCAACCAGTTCTAGTGGAAGGTGTCCCTGCACATGGCAGGGTTATGAAACTATGTGATCTTAAATTCTTTTCAAACCCAAAACATTCTATGATTCTATGATTATTATTTATGCCTTTCATATCGTTGCTGAGATAACAATGAAGATGGACTGAAGAGCAATAACATTCAGGTTATACAAGCAAGTTCCATCTTGCAATAATTGAAGTAATTTCCAGACTATCGAATGAGAAAGACATTTTGCAGAGAGGTTGATTCAGCTGAAGAGACAGTTTATCATTAAGCGCATCACTAATAACGTGTTTTGGTGTTCTACATTTTTGTTACACAGCCCCATGCTGCAAATCTATTGAGTGCCTGAGAAACAACTGTTAGACTATTAGAATCTCCCTAGTGATGAAGCTGCTTTGAGCCACTGGGCACAAAAAAAGACATTCCTCACTCAAGTGTGGTGGCAATCATAAAACACAATACAGAGATGCTGCCTTTTCCCTCCTCATCCTCGAGGCCTTCCCCTTCGCTTAATTTGCTCCATTCTAAAAGACTATTTCTTCCTTTTTAGAACAAAGCAGCTTCATTCGGATTTTTCTTTCCTTCTATCTAGGGAGATGCTGCCTTGCTCTGTTCCTCTCCAGCATTACTACTTCAATGCCAAAGCTGAAGCAACCAAAGTGGTCTTCACGTTTGGCATTTCTAGTTGATAACAGCTTAGCTAACAGAGCCTTTTGGTAAATAACTTATTAGAAACACCAGCCTAGCAGTCAACACAGAGCAGCACCATATATTCATGACTGTCCCATTCTCTCTTCCCTGCTGTCATGGTTTAAGCCCATTTGGCAACTCAGCCACACAGCCCTCACTCATTGCCACCTCTTCCTCTCCCGTGCTCCCAGAGGGATGGGAAGGAGAATCTAAAGAATGTAACTCCCATTGGTTGAGATAAGAACAGTCCAGTAACTGAGGTATAACACAAACCACTGCTGCTACCACCAATAATAATAATGATAA